>BQMB01001257.1:0-70111 GCA_027943415.1 Closterium sp. NIES-67 | reverse complement strand
GCTCCGCTGGCTTACCTTCTTGCTCACAGACTTAGGTGAGCGGCCTACCTCTGCCCCGGTCCTGTACGCTAACAACAGGGCCATGATTCTCTTGTGTCAGGAGCCTCGGCTTGAGGGCAGAGCAAAGCATATCCAGCTGCGGTACTTCTTCTTGCGCGAGCTACAGCAGCGTCACCAGGCCCGCGTAGTTCACTTGGCCTCCGGTGCCAACACAGCTGATATCTTTACTAAGGCGCTTGCGCCTAAAGATCATCAGCGGCACTGTGTCCAGCTTGGTCTTGTTCCTGTAGCTTCTCACTTGTTAGGACCCTGATTTGTGTACTCCTCACTATATATATACCTGTCTGACTAGCCTTGTGGCTTTACTCCTAGTGTCTGGACTAGTAGTGCCGCCTTGGTTTGCTTTTGTCTTGTCAGTACTCTTGCTGACTGGTCTTTGGACCCCTGCCTCAGTGGTTGGACTAGTTGTGCCTCCCTGAGTTGTGTGCTTCTTGCTTGCACCACCCCTTCTCTAGCCTAGGGGGTGTGTCAACTTATACATGTTGTTGGGCTGAGAAAAGCCCTTAGGATCTTTCCAGAGACTAAGTCCCAGTTGTAGAATGAGACTTGAGTAGTGCAGTGGAAGTTGAGTTGTTGAACCCTTGTACTAGTATATGAGAACAAGTGATTAATTAAAGAGACAAGCATACAGCAATATATAAGAAAAAGTAGGAAAGTAAAGCAGTTGTAGAATACAGTTGCAGGAGCGGTTATCGAGTCGCACAGCGACTCGATTGTTGCTTCGGTTACCATTTGCGCTGTTGTAACAGTCAGTCGCAACCTCCAGTTGCGACCCTTCAGGTCCCTTCGCGTTCTTTGTCTTCCCCCTCGTGTAACCTCCGTTGACTCGCGTACCCGTTGTGATCTTCCTCGAGTGTAGTGTTACACTTCAGAAACGCTTAAGTCCTTTGAGATATTTCCAACACTCCCCATCGTTTCTGGAGTGCTGACGTGTTCAGATCCGGTGACGTTTGTCTGCCCGGTCAGCAGCATGCAGTAATCGAACTTCGCCTTCGCCAGTTTCTTTGTCAGGTAGTCTGCGGCCATTTCTGTTGTAGGGCAGTAACTGAGTTGAAGTCTCCCCTTCGCGATTTCATCTTTGACGAAAAAATACCGCAGGGCAATGTGTTTGGTTCGGTTGGCGAAGCCGTCCTTGTTCGTGATTTTGATCGCAGATTGGTTGTCGCAGAGGAGTGAGAAGACGGGCAGGGTCGCGATCTTCGCTTCCTCGAGCAACTCTCGTAGGTAGAGTCCTTCCTTGGTCGCAGTGCAAAGGGCGATATATTCTGCTTCAGCCGAAGATAGTGCGATTAGTTCCTGTTTGCTCGACTGCCAGGAGATAGTCCCGATAGGTTCTAGTCGGTAGATGTAGCCCGTTCTTGACCGTCGATTTTCCTTGTCTCCCGCGTGGTCGGCGTCGACGTATCCGAGTAGTCGTACGGACGGTGTTGTTACTTTGCTGTAGGTAAGTCCGTTCGTCGGCGTGGAGACGAAGTAGAGTAGTGCCCGGTTGAGCTCCTCGAGATCTTCCTGTTCCGGCTGCTTCAGATGCGTCGCAAGTTGGCTCGCGCTATAAGAGAGATCGGGTCGGCAGGTTACTGCTGCGAATAGTAGGCAGCCGAGCTTCTGTTGATATTCCTGGATTTGCTTCGCGGGGAGTTTTGCGGAGGTGCTGTTGTTGTTCCCGTAGCGGTAGGGAGTTGGGACCGTAGTCGGCGTTAGACCGAATTTCTTCGCGACGGTGCCTGCGTACTTTCCAGCGTGTAGGTAGAACGCCGAGTTGTCTTCGACGACATTCAGTCCCAGGTACTGGGTTACTGCGTCGGACACCGTGAGTGTCAAGTCTTCTTTCAGCTCCCCTTCGAACCAGGTGGCGATGTCGGTAGTGGAGCCGATGTAGAGCAGGTCGTCGACGTAGACGATGAGAAGGATAAAGGCTCCTTCCTTCTGTAGTCGATACATGCCTTGGTCGTGCGGTAGTTGTAGGAAGCCGATTCTGACGAGGCGGCCGTGAAGATGCTGCTGCCACAGCCGCGGAGCTTGTTTGATCCCGTAGAGGGATTTTATTAGCTGGCATACTTTTGTAGGGTCGTCGATGAAACCGTGGGGCTGCTCGACGAAGATTTCGGCGTCCACAGGTGCGTACAGGAAGGCATTTGCGACGTCGATTTGGCGCAGTGGTAGTTTCTTCGTGGCTGCGACAGCGAGTAGGATGCGCAGGGAGGTGTGACGGGAGACTGGGGCGAAAGTTTCTGTGTAGTCGGTTCCGTATCGTTGATCGAAACCTCGTACGACCCATCGAGCTTTGAATCGGTCGATGGAGCCGTCCGCGTTGGTCTTGAAGCGGTACACCCATTTCCCCGAGAGGACGTTCTTCCCGTTGATGCTTGTTGCAGGTACCAGCTTCCATGTGTTTCGGTCTTGCAGAGCCTTTAGCTCCTTTTCCATCGCTTCCTTCCATTTCGCCTTATGTTCCCCCCCCAGAGCCTGCGACAAGGTCGAGGGCTCGCGCGGAGATGGCGGCGGCGGATGCTGAACGGAGACCCATAGGCCGAGGATCTGCAGTCCCGTGGGTGTGTGTCGAGGGGAATTTTCATTCCCGGAATAAGCTGCTTCGTCACCGTCTTCTGGATCAGGTAAGAAGTTGGGGCCGATGCGTTCTGAAACATTTGTGTCGACCGGGTGGGGAGTAATGTAACCTTGGTCAGCGAAGTGGTAAAAGGTGTCGAGGTTGTTACTATCGAGAGGATTGTCGTTGTCGAGTGGAACAGGTACGGAACAGAAAGGGAGTGGTCCGGCAGCTTCCGAGGCTCCAGGTACGTCTTCTTCTGCTGCGTCAGCCTTGGCAGCACGGTCGGCGAAGGAACGAAGGCCCGCGAAGCCGTCGGTGGGGTCGTGTGTGTTGGCAATGTTGTCCAGGTAATGCTGCAGCGTCAGTCGCTCGTAGAAGATAACATCACGTGATGCCACTGTATTTTTGTCTTGGATGTCGAGGATTTTCCATGCATGAAAATGTTTTGCGATGCCAAGGTGTAGTCCCCATCGAGCTCGTTGAGTGAACCGTCCTGCACGGGCTGTGTGGGGTCTGTACTGTACCATGCAGCCGAAAACTCGAAGTAATTTTGTGCTGCCCCTTTTTTGTGTCCACAGCAGGTGTGGTGATGCGTTGTTGGGGAGCGATGACGAGGACAACAGGTTGTGCAGGTGGACTGCATGTGTCATCGCGTCTGGCCACAGTGTGGTGGGTAGTCTCATCCCCAGGAGCAGCTTTCGCATCGTCGTCTGCAAGGTCCGGTTCATGCGTTCTGCGACCCCCTGCTGCTAGTGAGCGTAGGGTAGAGACACCAGGCGTCTCATTCCCCTTTCCGCCAGATAGGTCCTGAAGCGTTGTGACTGGTATTCCAGTGCACCGTCTGACTGGAAGCTCTTGAGCTTGGTTCCGGATTCTCGTTCGGCGATGGGTAGCCATGTTGTGAAGGCGTCGAAGGCTTGATCGCGCGTCTTGAGGTTATAGTGCCAGACGTATCTTGTTGCTGCGTCGATAAACGTGATGACATAGTTGAAGTCGGCTTCAGCGTCTTCTCGAGGCATGTTTAAAATGTCGCTGTAGACTTTTTCCATCGGTGCGTATGCAGGTGCGCTTGGGTTGTGATGAGATGGGAAAGACTGGTGGGGAAGATCGGCCTCGGGGCACGTAAAGCACCGTGCGCGTGGTCGTCGAAGTTCTTGGCCGCTTGTTGTTAGGAGAGCGTTGCGTTCTAACACTTCGGCTTGGATGGTTTGTAGTATTGTGCTGTTTGCAGGGTGCCCGAGTCGTTGGTGCCAGATGTCGTCGGGAGCGCGATGGCCGGGTGAGCGGTGGTATATGTCGGTGTTGGAGAAGAACGCGACGACCGTGGCGGGGCTTCGACAGACTTCTCGTGTGATGGGCGTAAGTTGATCTGCTTCGGTTGGCGGTCCTCGGATCGCTGGTGGTGGTACTCGGCTGGGTCCTGCTGCTGCTACTGCAGGTGATTGTTGGGAAGGGACACTTGCTGGTACTTGTCTTTCTTGTCTGATGACTGCTAATGCGTGTGGTCCTCCATTCTGGCCCGAGCCCGGCGAGGACAAGCGTCACGAAGCTTTCCTCAGTGATTGTTCCTCCGCACCGAAGCAGGCGGTCGCGGAGGGTCTGGCAGCGACTCATATACTGCATCGCCTTTTCCCTGGTCTTCATCTGTATTGTTGTCAGTTGTTGCATGAGTCTGCTTTGTGTCACGCTGTCGTTTGCTTGATAGAGGCACTTGAGATGATGCCATGCGAGTTCCGCGGAGTTTCCATAGCTCCGATATGTTCTGATGCTCTGCTGTTCTTGTGGTGACAGGTTCCGCAGGAGAACTGTGTACGCCAGCAGCGACTGATAAGTAAATATTTCTTGTTCCTTTGCAGTGCCGTTGCTTGGGAATGGCAGGGACCCGTTGAAGTATCCCAGGAGATGCGCAGCCTCCATCAGCAGCTCGAACTCAAAACTCCAGGTAAAGAAATCGTGTCCGTTGAATGGTGATGATGTCTGCAGTTTGATCACGTGTGAAAACTGCGCCTGAAGACTTAAAATCTCGTTTGGTGTTTGTTGTGATGCAGCTGCTGTTGGTTGGGCACGGGGCGGCATGAACTCGAACGTCCCCGGTGAAGAGTGATAAGGCGCAAAGGTAGGCGCTTGATTGTGTCGTCCGAATGATGAATTGTCGAGGCTCATCGGCGCTAATCCCATGTTTCCTCCGTTGCTCTGTGTTGAATGCGCAGGTGTCCTTGTCTGCTGCTGCTGGTCGAAGTGCGACATGAAGCTGAAGAACCTTTCCATAAGGTTCGGATCCACGCTTGAAGAGGGTGATGGGGTCACCATTTCCGGTGCTCTTCCTGTTGTTTCTTGAGCAGCGCCGGTCTCGGTTTGCAGTCCTGAAGTATGCAATCCAGAGTTGCCGGGTTGAATGTCTTGGGCGCTGGGTGAGCCCGTAGAGGTCTTCTTGCCCTTGCTGTCCATGGCTTGTAATTAATGAAGTCGTTGAATTGCAGATTGTAGATAGAGTGTCGTTGCTGGGAGTTTGGTCTCTGACCAGCTCTCATACCATGTTGGGCTGAGAAAAGCCCTTAGGATCTTTCCAGAGACTAAGTCCCAGTTGTAGAATGAGACTTGAGTAGTGCAGCGGAAGTTGAGTTGTTGAACCCTTGTACTAGTATATGAGAACAAGTGATTAATTAAAGAGACAAGCATACAGCAATATATTAGAAAAAGTAGGAAAGTAAAGCAGTTGTAGAATACAGTTGCAGGTGCGGTTATCGAGTCGCACAGCGACTCGATTGTTGCTTCGGTTACCATTTGCGCTGTTGTAACGGTCAGTCGCAACCTCCAGTTGCGACCCTTCAGGTCCCTTCGCGTTCTTTGTCTTCCCCCTCGTGTAACCTCCGTTGACTCGCGTACCCGTTGTGATCTTCCTCGAGTGTAGTGTTACACTTCAGAAACGCTTAAGTCCTTTGAGATATTTCCAACACATGTCATGCATGTAGAAGTTATAGGCTAGTATCGAAGTGTGCTCCTAGGGAGTACAACCCAATAGCTATATGTTCCTTGTTTCACCTTCTAGTGATTATTCTCGTATCCTAACAAGTGGGACCGGGGTCAATGCGAAATGGGGCCAGGGAGCGAGGGACCGGCAAGCTAAGGGGCCGGCGAGCAAGGGGCAGGCTAGCGAGGGGCCGAGGAGCGAGGGGCCAGCGAGCGAGGGGCCGGCTAGTGAGGGAGGGGCCGGCGAGCGAGGGGCCAGCAAGCGAGGGGCCAGCAAGTGAGGGACATACAAAATATGTATGACACTTTCTCTATGAATTCTGAATAAGACTACAGGGTCCTTTTGTCGGAAGGTTACGAAGATAACACAAGACTGTTGCTGCCTTATCAAATGCTTCTTGCGATCCCTACAATCCTTGCATGACCCCCGTCATACTTTCCTCCCCTTCGTGCCCACTGCTCTCTGCCCCTCTTGTGGCAGCACACCTCATGGGCACAGCAGACACAGTGAAAACCCCCTCCCCCTCAAAGCACATGTACACGTGGCCCTGCTTGTCTGAAGGCAGGTTGTGGTTGTGGCGGCCCTCGTACGTGGTTACCATGTCAAAGGGCGGCTGGTTGGCTCGCTCAACGTGCTTGCGCACTGTGCACCCAGGATGGGTGCACCTGAAGTAGCTCCTGATGCCCATGCGTCAAGAGGAGTGGGGGAGAGAGGCAGAGGTGACACAGCAGATTAAAATCGACCAAGCAGCAAGAGAAATGCACGGACGGATGAAAGCATGTCAAGACTCACCGAGGGTATGTGTTTCCTCGCACCACCTTCTGTCCGTACTTGCGCCATCTGTACCCATCCTCTATCACCTCCTCCTCACACGGCACACGCACTTCCACTCTCTTCCCCTTGCCTCGGCCCTGCACCTCACTCCCTTGCTGCTCGCACTGCCTCGCTCCCACCACCCCAGGCTGCTGCCTATTCCCCTCCACAGCACTGGTGGAGCATGGCTGGCCAGGCACAGCCTGGGCTGCACAGAGCCTGCATTGGGGCAGCGCCATGAAGGCAGGGACACAAGGCAACAGCACCGATAAACGCCATGCATTAACACATCTTACCAAAATATTACACATCGCTCATTTCAGCCTGTCAATTTTAAAAAGGCCCAGAAGGCACATCCGTATCATCCCAAGCACCCACACCTCACCTCTTGCTGTTTGCTCTCTCATCGCCCCTGCCGCCCTCCCCTCCTGCCACTCCCGCATCTCCCTGTGCCCGCTTCAGCACCTTGCATGCACCACCCATCGTCCCTGCCTTCCGGCGTGCATCAATGGCAGTCCCGGCAGCCTCACTGCTCAATGCCCCCTTCCCAGGACGTGCTCTCCCATCACCACTCGGCTGTTCCTTCATCGCCCCCTGTGTGCCCTCCCCCAGCATCGGCCCACCACCATACTCGCCTGCCATGCGTGCCTCCAGCTCCTCCGCCCTGCCAAGCATCCCGTGACTCTGCATCCCCACCCATCCCTCTCCCCCCGCTTTCTTGTGCCGAACCCCTCCCCCCAGGTCACTGCCCCTGCCAGCATCAGGCATGCCCTCATGGCGTGGCCCCTGCTGCCCCTCTCCCGCTGCACGCGCGCCGGCAGAGCACGCGGATGGAGGCTCTACAGTGAGCGCGTGGGAGGGAGCTCGCAGGTGGGAATGAGTGGCACTGGTGCGCTCACAAGAAATGGGCACGGGTGCACGCAGCTGCTGCTGCTGTGTGTGGTGCTGTGCGAGGGTGGTTGCAGCAGTGGCAGCAGCATGGCACAATGTGGGCAAAGTGGAGTGAAGAAAGGCGTCCTGAAGGGGGAGTAGGGAGCATGGGTGGTCCAACGCAAGGGACGGGAGGAATAGAGAGAACAGAGAAGGAGCACCAAAGGTGAGTGAGTGCGTGAGTGTGAGAGGAGACCATGGTCACACGAGGCTGATGCAGAGAGGTAGAGAGGGAGAGGGGGACAGAGGGAGGGAAGAAGAGGGAGTGGTGAGAGGGACATGGGAGGGAGGGGATGGAGAAAACGACGAAAGTCGAAAGGATAAAGGGGTTACAGTGGATGCACGTGGGTGACCTGAGTGGGCGGCAGTGCGGGCGAGGCGAGCAGCACTTCAGGGCTGACGCCACGAGGCAGCACGAGGCATGGCGCACTCGCCTCCCCTGCCGCCTCTGCTGCCACCCGCCTCGCCTCTGTGGGCTGCTGTGCGAGCACCGCTGGTGGCGCCTGGCAGGGCAAGGCGTGGGGAGGACGAGGAGGGAGGGCGTGAGAGAGGGCCAAGTGATGCGAGGAGTGCAGATGGTGCGCGGACGAGGGCGGGAGCGGGGCGTGAATGGGCGGCATGAGGGTGGAGGGGAAGGGCGCAATGGGCGCGATGGAGTACTGCACGTGGTGTGGGGGGAGACGAGGGCACGTGGAATGGTGGCACGGGCAGCACAGCAGCGCACCTGTGATGCGTGCACGTGAGCGTCGACATGGCGCCCTCCGCCTGTGCACCACTCGCCCCCAGCCGCTGCACCGCACACGCGCTGGGCACAGGCGGTGGCACGCGGTGCAGGCAGCGGCATGTGGGGTGCACTCCGCCCTGCTGACGCACCACGTGCGTCACACGCGGCACTGCCGTCCTCGCACGCCCGCGCGCACGGCACCGCGTGCTGGGGGCGTGGCGGCGGTCGCCGCTGCTCCTCCCACACCCGCAGCAGCACGTCGCCGTGCCGCCCATGCGCGCCTGCCGCCGCCCCTTGCCCCTTACTCTTCCTCCCTCCGCCGGCACTCGTGGCGGCAGACGCCAGCAGCGCGCGCAGCCGCTGCCTCCACCCGCACGCTGCGCACGCCGCCTCCCCCGCATGCCCGTGCAGAGCCACGCACGCGGTGCAACCCCGTGGCGCCGCGCTTGCCTCTCGTGCGCTGGTGGGCGGCGGCGCTCCCAGCTCCCCAGCTGGCGCCGGGCCCGGCGCGAGAAATTCCGACGACGCGGCACCAGGATGGCGAGGGGAGTTGACTTGGGGGACGGAAGGGGGAGGCGGGGAAGGGGGCAGTGACGCGGGGCAGGGTGCTGTGGGCTGCGCACGGCAAGACAGAGCGGCGGGGGCGAGGGACGGTGGGGAAGGGCGACGCAGGACGAGAGGCGGAAGCGAGAGGCGGTGCGACGGGCATGGCGGGGAGGCAATCGCGCGGCGATGCGGCGCAGGCGCCACGTCAGCCGAGGGCAGCGGCGCCACCGGGGGGCGCGAAGAGTGCGAGCGGGCGGCGCGATGAGGACGGCAGTCCAGGGCCGACATGAGAGCGGCGCGGGAGGGGCGAAGGGAGGGCGAGGGGCGCGATGCACGGCAGCGACGATCAGATGCGACCAAGTGACTCGATATCACAAGGGTTTCCCGCGACTTACGGCGTGAGAGGGAGTGACCCGTTGGGCCGTGTGCTACCGTCGGATCCAGTATCACTCCATGGGGCAAAAAAACATCGTCAGTCAATCACGATTCTCGCATGTCCAGCCTCTGTTTACCAGCCCCTGGCTCTGCCGTGGGCCACCAGTTCACCGCGAAGGCACCGGGCAAGCGGCAACCGGAGAAAGGTCTAACCGTTGACCTAGTCAGAATGAGCTTCTGGGCAATGTACTTCACGGGGGATTGCCGGAACCTCGAACCTCAATTTCGAGATATATATCTGGGTGGCAGGTGGTGTAGATGTAAACAGAGCGGTTGCTTGCGCTGTCGTGCTAACCCCTCTCGCCAAGGCGTCGAATGTTGAAGTCGAAGCATTGCGTCCAACCGTTCCGGCTCAGCTGGCAAGGCAAGGGTCCAGCCGACATTATGATCCTTCCTCGCAGATTTTCAGTCATACCACCGCCAACGCGATGCGACAACCACCACCAGTCGAGTCAAACCACAGCCGCCTGTGCAACGTGTACAGAACCAGACTGCGTTTACAAAAAAAAACCCATTTCTAGATTAATGTAAGGAAATGGTATTCCCAAGCAGGGCTTCAGATTGGATTTTGAGGGGCTGTTGGCTCAGGGTGCCCCCAGAAGGAACCCCCGTTTTTCAGGGTCGGGTTTTGGAAGTTGCAATTTTTTTCAGGGTAAACATTTTTTAAGGCTGAAAAATCAGGACTGAAATTTTTCAGAGCTGAGATGATAGGTTGAACCTTGACGATTTTTTAGGGTGGGTAGGATTTTAACCTAGCACATTATGTTAGACATGGCATGTTTTGTCAGAGAAAAAAACAATAAGCCTGACTCATCAGGTACATTTTTTAGGTTTATGATTCTTAGATCATATCGGACTTCATTGCGTACAAATTCTCACACTAGCGTGATTTTAGCCAAGGACCATTCACGCCCCTCACACCTGCTCCAACTCGCGTCAGACAGCCTGCGTGATTTTGGCGAAGGATCAATCACGCCCCTCACATCTGCTCCAACGCGCGTTACCTGCGTAATTTTGCCTAAGGTCCAGTCACGCCCCTCACATGTGCTCCAGCTCGTGTCAAACTGCCTGCGTGATTTTGGCGATGGACCAATCACGCCCCTCACATGTGCTCCAGCTTGCGTCACCTGCGTCATTTTGGCTAAGGAAAAGACACGCCCCTCACAGCTGCTCCAGCTCGCCTCGACCAGTCAGATAGATTTTTGTTTCAGGCTGGAAATCCGTTAAGGCTGATAATTCAGGGTGACAAAAACAAGAACATACAATATTTCAGGCCTGCTCAAATGACAACCCCTAAAATTCAGGCCTAGGAAAAATCAAAAACTGAAAAAACAGGACGACCCTAAAAAAACACCCTGATATACAGCATTTCAGGGCATTTTGTCCTGACTTCTGAAGCCCTGTTCCCAGGTTTTAGTCAATCAGGCGTACACTGCTAAAACCGGGTTGCCATGTAGTCTGCCACGAAATTCAAATCGCGGCACCCACATGTGGTCTCCTGACGAGCCACATACATTTTGCCCGCCTTGCAGTTTCATGCCTAGATGTGTGCGCTCCATGCCATTTTACAAACCACACGTCTCTCAAATTCGTGCATTAGACTAGGCAAGGGCATATAGGGTGTGTCAACTTATACATATGTTAGTATGTAGAATTTATAGGCTAGATAGGTGTATATTCTTAGAAAGTACAACTCCAACCCAATTTTTCCCTTCACCCTTGTTTCTAATCATTCTAGCATTCTAACATGGTATTATGAGTAGGTTATGTCCCCCCCCACCCGCTTCCGCCCCGCGCCCTAGGCTACCGTGCCTCGCCGGCCCCTATTGCGCCCACCCGGCCCCTCTAACGCCGTAGCTGGCCCCTCGCGCCTAGCTGGCCCCTCGTGCCTAGCCGGCCCATTTGCGCCGAGCCGGCCCCCTTCGCGCCGTAGATGGCCCCTCGCGCCTAGCTGGCCCCTCGCGCCTAGCCGGCCCCTTCGCGCCTAGCTGGCTCTTCGCGCCGTCGCCAGCCCCTCGCGCCGTCGCTGGCCCCTCGCGCCCTAGCTCGCCCTTCGCGCCGCCGCCGGCCCCTCGCGCCCAACCGGCCCCTCGTGCCTAGCCGCCACCCCTCGCGCCGTCCCCGGCCCCTCGCGCCCTAGTCGGCCCCTCGCGCCCTAGCCGGCCCCTCACGCCGTCGCCGGCCCCTCGCACCCTAGCTAGCTCCTCGCGCCGTTGCCAGCCCCTCGTGCCTAGCCGGCCCCTCGCGCCCTAGCCGGCCCTTTGCGCCCTAGCCGGCCCCTCGCGCCCAGCCGGCTCCTCACGTCCAGCCGGCCCCGCGCACCCAGCCGGCCCCTCGTGCACTAGCCAGCCCCTAGCGCCCTCGCCGGCCCTTCGCGCCCTAGCCGGCACCTCGCGCCCAGCTGCCCCCTCGAGCTTAGCCGGCCCTTTCTCGCGCCGCCGCCAGTCCCTCTACCGCCTAGCCAGCCCCTACCGCCTGTTCGCCCCCCCCTTGCGTGCCCTCCACCTCCTCGCGCGCCCGGTCCCTGTTTTGGAGAATCCTGCTGCCACGTCGTTGTCTCGCCGTAGAGCTGAGTACGTGTGTCCTTGTGCCGCTGCGCCGCTGTGTCCCTATGCCGCTGTGCCGCTGTGTCCACGTGCCGCTGAGGTTACGCGATGGTGGACGCCATGCTACGTCTGGACACAAAGAGGCACGCGATCGACTTCGCCGCCTGGCTTGTCGATCTTTGCCGTCACCTAACAGGTCAGCGCCATGATAGGCACTCCCTGGCTATGCATGTTAATCGCTTGCTTCCCCGCCCCTCCGCGCCTGATCCCCTCCCTGCTGATCCCACCACTGCTGAGAGTGAGGCCTTTGCTGCTATTTCACTCGCTCACGTTGTCTGGGATTCTCGCGATGGTGTAGCGCAGCTTGCCATCAGTCATGCGCTTCCCCTATTTGAGCGTCCCCGCTTCACTGCTGTAGCAAATGCCAAAGACTTCCTAGATGCAGTTATTGCACGCTACTTCATGCCTGCCTCCGCCTCAGTTGGACGCTTGATCCTCCCCATGCTCTTCCCTGATCTCTCTGCTTTCCCCACTGTCGCTGATCTCGCCACTCACCTCTGTGCACTAGAGACTAGCTATCGCGCTGCTAGCACTACTGCCCAACTCACTGCCTTCCCCCTGCCGTTCTGCGCTACCCTGTACCTTATTGCCATGCACCTGCCTGACCGCTTAGCCATTGCCTGCGACCACTTCCTTAGCCACCACTCTGGTGACCTCACCCTGACCGCTTTTGTCGCTGCCCTTTCTGAGATAGAGACTCGCCAGCGCAATATCGCTCAGTCGAGCGGTGTTGCGGAAGTCCGTATCTTTCTGGGCTGTGCTCCCTCCCAGTGCACATACGCTGACGTTTCCGCTGCAGTCGCTACTGCTGATCCTGCCGCTGAGACAGCAGCGGCGGCCTTCCCGTAGCAGTAGCAGCGACAGCGTTGGGGCCGTCGCGGCCCCAAGGGAGGGCGTGGTGGTGGTGGCCGCGATAGTGGTTTTGACGAGGGGGCTGGGGCAGGCGTCCAGGAGCAGCAGCAGCCGCAGAAGTCGCAGCAGCAGCCGCCGCAGCAGCAGCAGCAACAGCAACAGCAACAGCCGTGGGCCCACCTCCTGCAGGGATGGCCGGGAGCCCCTGGAGGGGGGGGCTGTGGTAGTGGTCCTCGCAGCTCGGCGTCTACCGGCGGCTTCGGTGCTATGGGCTGCAAGTACCAGCTCCAGACCGGGCCCCTCCATGGCACTGTGTGTCACCGTCCGCACGTGACCGCCCGCTGCTTCCACCGCCTCGATGACCTCTTTAGTCCCCGCTTCGGCCCGGCCCCAGACCTCCCTGACTGGCCCAGTCCGCTGCGCCACGGTGTGCCTGTCTTTGACTTGGACATGGATTAGATTAGTTCTGCCTTGCATTCTCTGTATGCTGACACTTCTAGTGTGTCCGGATCTTATTACCCTTTGTTCTCTAGCTTAGGCGTAGAACCTGTGTGTAGTACAGAGACCCGTGCTACATCAGGCGTAGGACCGTTTGCTTTGTCTAGTCTAGGCTCCACACTCGCTCCTCCTTCGTCTGCCGCTACTACTTTGCAGTCCTTGAACACTTGACTCCGATGCGTCTGCCTGCTTCTTCCGCGACCATGCTGCGCTTACGCCGCTTGCCGCGCCTGCCGCTGTCACACTTGCAGACCCCTCCTCTGGTCCTGTAGTTGCTCGCAGCTACAATACCCTTCCCTGTCCAGCGGTCCCCTTAGGATCCCTTACAGGCCTGCACATCCCCTCGTTCTCCCGGAAATTAGTCAGTGTCGGTTGTCTTCAGGAGCTCGGCGTCACCACGACATTCCCGGGTCACGAGCGGTGCGCCGTCTGTACCGAGGCCGCCTTAGGTTCCCCCCTAGCGACGTTCCCTCGGGACCCGGTGTCTGGCCTCTTTACGATGGACATTGCTTCCCCCCTGGGTGGGGCGTCCTCCTTGGGTCATGCGTCTACCCAGATCGTGTTGGTCGCTCACTCGCCCGTCGCTTCTGTGGCACCACCGCCTAGATCACCCCGCACTCCCACGCCTGCGTTACATGTCTCAGCACGGTCTTCCTGCGTCGCTTCCTGCCCTCCCTCCCGCGCCTTCGCCGCCTTTCATGCCCTGCGTCGAGGGACGGCTCCGCCGTGCTCCTCACTCCTCCTCGCTTCGTCCTGCCACCGCACCCCTCCTGACCCTGCACCTGGACGTCTGGGGCCCAGCCCCCGTCCCTGGACCGCGTCGCAAGTGCTACTTTCTAGTGCTCGTTGACGACTACACGCGCTAAACCACGGTGTTTTCCATGGAGCGGAAGGCCAACGTGCTCGACGTTCTTATCCCCTGGGTCGTAGCTGCGCGCCTCCACCGCGGTCACCCTGTGCTGTGTCTCCACTCCGACCATGGCAGCGAGTTCGCCTTTGGTCGGCTTGGACAGTTCTGTCGTGCGGAGGGCATCACCCAGTCGTACACCCTACCGGACTCCCCCCAGCAAGATGGGATCGCTGAGCGACGCATCGGCTTGGTCATGGAGGTGGCTCGTACCTCCACGATTCATGCCGGTGCACCCCATTTTCTGTGGCCATTTGCTGTTTGCTACGCCGCTCACCAGCTTAACCTCTGCCCGCACTCCCAGCGGCCACATCGCCGACCCTTCTTTGGACCGGGTACCCTGGTGACGGGTCTGCGTTCCATGTTTGGGACAGCCTCGCTCACGTTCGTGCCTCTAGCACAGACAAGCTAACTGCCCCCACTGTACCCTACCTCTTCCTTGGTTTCCCCCTTGACTCTTCTGACTGGCACTTTTACCACCCGCCATCTCACCGCTTCATTTACTCCCGTGATGCTACTTTCGACGATTCTGTCTCCTTTTACCACTGCTTTCCCCAGCGAGGTCTCCCGGTTTCCCCACCCCTGTTTCTGGTTCCAACTCCCAAAGTAGCCCCTGCTCAGCTCCTACCTTCGCCTCCTCCGTCGTCGCTCGCTGTCGCGCCTCCCCTCTGTCTGACTACCTTCGTGCTGCCCGTCCTCTTGTTCCTCGGGTCCTTGCCTCCCTCGTTACCGACCCGTCTGTTCCTCTCTCGAGTCTTGATGCTCTCGTCCTTGCTATCGCTAACTTTGCCTCTACCCGCCGCCTTGACTATGCCACCGCTCTGGTCTCTGACCCTACCTGTCCTCCGTCCGTTGGTAGTGCTCCTGCCCTTGGCAGTGACGTCCTAGAGGACAGGCTGTACGACCTTGATTTTCTGTCCGTGGCTGCTCCCCATCTCTGCTCCATGCTGCTAGTCCCTGAGGGTGACCCAGACGCCTGTGACATCCTGACCCCTCGCACTTACGCTGAGGCGACCTCGGGACCCTGAGCCTCTCACTGGATAGCTGCCATGGATGCGGAGATGGCATCTTGGAGATCCACCAGCACCTACGTCGACGAAGTTCCTCCACCTGGGGTGAACGTAATCGATGGCCGATGGCTCTTCAAGGTGCAGCGCCCCTCTGGAGAGCCGCCTGTGTTCAAGGCGCGCTACGTGGCTAGAGGCTTCAGACAGCGCGAGGGGGTGGACTTCTTTTAGACCTTCGCCCCGACCCCGAAGATGACTACTCTTCGAAGGCTGCTACATGTAGCAGCACAGCGTGACTACGAGCTCCACTCCCTAGACTTCTCCACTGCTTTTCTTCAGGGCAGCCTACATGAGCAAGTCTACCTGCGCCGTCCGCAGTGCTTCACCGGTACCTTCCCTGCTAGGACCCAGTGGCTCCTCTGACGCCCGGTCTACGGCCTGTGACAGGCGCCCCGTGAGTGGCACGACATGCTGCGTGCTACGCTAGCTGACCTGCAGTTCTTTCCGTCCTTTGCTGACCCGTCGCTCTTCGTTGGTGCTGGCCAGACTCCGTTCTACATCCTTGTCTACATAGACGACCTGGTCTTTGCTACTGCAGACAGAGACGCACTGGCCTTTGTGAAGGCCGAGCTCCTGAGGAGACACACCTGCACTGTGCTAGGAGATCTGCGCCGCTACCTTGGTCTGCAGATCTCCAGGGACAGAGCAGTGCACACCATCACTCTCACATAGTCACACTTGGTGCGCCAGGTCCTTTAGAGGTTCGGTCTTCACTTCTCCTCCGCACAGCCCACACCTCTGCCAGTAGATCACAGGCTCTCTGCTCCAATTCTTCAGGAGTCTGTAGAGCCCAGTGGTCCTTACGTAGAGCTGGTGGGTTGCCTCACGTACCTGATGACTCGCACTCGTCCAGATCTCGCATACCCCCTCAGCATCCTGTCTCGCTTTGTGGCCACAGGCAGACACCGACCACAGCACTGGTTGGCTGCTAAGAGGGTTTTGCGTTATCTAGCAAGTACATCGGGCATGGGGTTAGTGCTAGGAGGATGCAGGCCAGTGGTCCTTACAGGGCACACAGACGCTACTTGGGCAGACGACGCTAAGACCCTCAGGTCCTCCCAGGGCTACTGCTTTATCCTTGGTTCAGGGGCCATCTCGTGGAGGTCCACTCGCTCCTCGTCTGTTGCCCAGTCTAGCTGTGAGGGTGAGATATACGCTGGTGCCATGGCGGCACAGGAGCTCCGCTGGCTGAACTTCTTGCTCGCTGACTTAGGTGAGCCGCCTAGCTCTGCCCCGATTCTGTACGCTGATAACAGACCATGATCCTCCTGTGTCGGGAGCCTCGACTTGAGGGCAGATCGAATCACATCCAGCTGCAGTACTTCCTCCTGCGTGAGCTACAGCAGCGTCGCCAGGCCCGCGTAGTACGCTTGGCCTCCGGTGCCAACACATCTGATATCTTTACTAAGGCGCTTGCGCCTAAAGATCATCAGCGGCACTGTTTGCAGCTTGGTCTAGTTCTTGTAGACTCTCACTTGCTAGGACCTTGATTGTGTACTCCTCTATATTTATACCTTCAAGACTGGCCTTGTGACTTCTCTTCTAGTGGCCAAACTAGTAGTGCTGCCCTGGTTTGCTCTTGTCTTGTTTGTACTCTTGTTGACTGGTCTTCAAACCCCTGCCTTCGAGGTTGGACTAGTAGTGCCACCCTAAGCTGTGTGTTTGTTTCTCTGCACTACCCCTTATCTAGCCAAGGGGGTGTGGCAAGTTATACATATGTTAGTATGTAGAAATTATAGGCTAGATAGGTGTATGTTAGTATGTAGTGTACAACTCCAACCCTATATTTCCCTTCTTCACCCTTGTTTCTTATCTTTCTAGTATTCTAACAGGGTGATCTTATGCTTGTATGTTGTACTCTCTACAAGCATGCACCTATCTAGCCTGTAACAACAAATGTATATGTTGTCAACGTGTTAGCTCTTCCGAGCGTCCACCATATGCTCCAGGCCTAGCTATATCCAGGCTCCCTGTTTTTTGGATGTTGCCTCATTGTATTGTTTCCTCGCTACTCAATTATTCGACCCTCGCTATTTGGGCATTATTACACCTGGTCATCAGAGCCAACGATCCTCAGCCTTGCGCACTAGTTCTGCTACAATACCGATGCTTAGGGAGGATGATGCCTGTGCTTACTGCACATTCGCTGTCTGTGTAATGCTAATCAATAGTTGCCTCTACAGCCACGACTGTGTTAGAAATGCCAGCGTGCCGAAAGCTGCCCAAATCTTCCGCAAAATGGTGGACTCTGTCGAGAGGAAAAAATTAACTAGGCTGGGCAATACAGCTGGGTATATCAAACAACTCTATAAGTCAGAACCCTAGCTAGATTATAGTTCGTATGTTATCTAACTCATATATGAACATTCACACACCCCCTAGCCTGGGCAAGGGAGCAGAGTCTAACAAGATATAGGAATCCAGTGCAGCACCACTACTTTGGCCTCTGGTGCATGTATCAAGACAGTTATGTGCAGCACTACTAGTCTGACCAATGAGACAAGGGCCAAAAGGCCAATCAGCAAATGTAACAAAACAGCAGGTATAGAGTAGCAAATGCACAGCCAGTATTGTGAGAGGATGAGGCTTGCCGAATCCTTGAGCACATCCATCTGCTATTTGCTATTTATTGTGTGCTAATATGTGTGTTCTTCATTTTCTGGAAACCCCTACACTCTTTCCTACACATTGATATATTATATATCATATGTCTTCAGGGCTTTAGATTCAAAATTGGGCACCCTGAGCCCTCAGGGCATACCATCTGAAAAACGTGCACCTGTCAGGGTTTGTACTTCATGAACACCCTATCTTTACAGGGCCTCCAGTCGCAAGACCCTGAACTCTCAAGGCTGTAAATGGCTTGCGTTGCATGCCAGACATACAGCGCGCCTTGCAGCATGCGTTATGTGGGCTATGCTAAAATCCTTAATAGAGATTGCGGTGTGCAGGTCTGTAGGTGTAGGCGTGGACGGGCAGAACAATCTCATGCTGCAAACAGAACCCAATGAACACGGGTGACATGTGAGCGTTGACAAGATTCCAGGGCGGGAATATGGGTATCCAGCAAGTAACACCTCTTGTGTGTACAGGGAGGCTAAATCTGGGCTGTACCCAATACCCTCAGGTCTCAGGGCTAAATGGACCAGAACACTCTGAAAGTACAGGGCCTTACAGAATGAACTACCTGAATTAACAGGCCAAACTATGATGCATAACCTGAAATCTTAGGGTCAGCTAACAAATCACACCCTAAAAATTAGGCTTTTATGTTGTTTTACTTTGAAATCTGAGGGCCTGTATGTGTTAGAGTATTTTAGACTACCTTGCATGGCACATTTTCTATTGTAAGGAGTGTTCCGCCAGTGTCACCGTATCTCTAGAATCCCTACCGTGCTTTTAGAAGGTTTTCCTAGGGACGGTTCAACTCATTTCTAGAACTCTCTTAGAAGGTCCTAGTTTCCCTTCCCTAGAGTTTTCGTAGTTTTCGTAGGTTTAGGGTTTAGGAGCCATAGCGCGTCCGAAAGGCAGTTTTGTGGATAGAATTATCCGCCATCCGAATTTGCCAATATCCTGAACGAAGGTCCTGTTTATAAAAAATTGTGGCCCCTCGAAGCTGGTCCAGCAGGTCGTCTATCCTTGGAATATGATATCTGTTCTTGATGGTCAGCTTGTTGAGCGCTTTATAGTCGATGCACATCCGCAATGATCCATCAGGTTTTGGTGTGAAGAGTACAGGTGCTCCGTAAGGTGATGTTGACAGTTGGATCAGCTTCTTCTCCAGCACGTATTCAATCTGCTTCTTCATATCCGCTAGCTCAGGTGGACTGAGGCGGTACGGAGGTCGGACGGTTGGTTTAGAACCAGGTTCCTCCACGATCTCGTGCTAGTGTGCACGTGCTGGTAGTATGCCCGCCGATAGGTCGTCGGGTAACACGTCCTTGAATTCCTGGAGAACCCCTTTGATGGCGCTAGGAAGTTCCTCAGGTAGCTCCAATTCGGTGTCGTCTACTTTGATAACCAGCACTGTGTAACACTGCTCTGCTTTCTTCAGCTCCTTGGAGAATCGTACCCACGGGATAGTTGGTACATCTCCCCTGTCGTCCCAAGTTGGTATCTCGATAGACTGATTTTTATTTTTATGCGTGGACGTCCCCTGCCGCCAATTGATTGTAGGGTTGAACTGCTTCAAGAAATCCCTCCCGAGTATTAGGTCCACTCCTTGTAATCAGGTAACTGGTGCAATGGGTGCCCAACGTATTGGTCCAATGTAGAGTTGTAGCCGCGTTTCGCCGCGTACTGGTAACTCCATGCCATCCACCATTGTCGCCGTAAAGTGGGAAGGTTTGCTGCTGAAGCCGAGACGTTTGATGGTGGTGTCGGAGCAAACTGTATGGGAGGCTCCGCTATCCACTAAGGCCTTAAGTCTCTGGCCGTTGCATACTACTATCAAGAGCAGAGGAGGTTTGGACTCCCCCGTATAGTTGAGAACCTTTCCACTAAGAGGGTCAAAGGGTACAGAGGTGGAGGACTTGTGGGTACTAATGGATCCACTAGATTCTAATGGTGCAGCTGCTGCAGTAGGTGTGATATGCAAGTGATGTGTGAGAGGCGTATCCACACTTGGCCTATTGGTTGGTGTAGGGTAAGCACACGTCCGTGTCGCTGCTGGTGTTGACGTCGAAGGTGGGATTCGAGGTTGTTGCAGCTTCCTTTGGATCTCCAGCTTCCCCCTCAGCTGCTTCAGCCATGTAGCCGCTCCGCTTGGGGTCCGTGGTGGCGTTGAAGGCTGGTTCTGAGAAAGGATATTGACTCCGACAAAGGGGCGAGTTGCTTAGACTTCTTCTCATTTTCCCCCAAGGTTCACTGGCACTGGAATAATTTCCAGAGGTTTTTGCTTCAATTGGAGTCCTTCTTGGAATTTTATGATTATTAAAGCCCTTAATTTCTTGGAGGTTTCTCCTTCAATTAAAGTCCTTCTTGGAATTAGAGCCCTTAAAGCGAGAGATTATAATAGTGACCCCCCTTTCTAGTTGGGCCCAACTAGAAACAACCCAACGGTGAATTTGTTTTGGAGGGGCGGGCAGTAGTTCCCGTTTTTTACCAAGCCGTAGGCCACGAAATTGAATTGCGCTTGCGACATTTCGCAATGGCGACAAATTTTACGACAATAGATTTGTGTGGTTAACATTTCGACCAATGGGGGCCCAGCCTCAGTTTTGCTGGAGTAGTGAACCCGGGTCCAACTTGAAATTCAATTTGGGCCCACTTGGTGCAGCTTACAAGCAGTGGGGGCTGGGCAACAGGTGGTGCGCTGCTTGCGATTTTGCCCGAGCCATTTCCCCACCGTACATCATGTTTTCCCCGCCAACCAATCAAGTAACTGTATCTTCTCACCTAGATTCCCCGGCTTGCATTTCTCAACAGTGTACCATCTGCCCCGTCGCAGTTTTGTCCCTTAGTCGCAAAAACGGACGTCTGGGCCTTTTCAAGTTGGACCCGCCTTCACTATTTTGACCTCTCGCTTTAATTTCATTCTGAAGTAAAACTTGTTCATAGAAAAAAGAAAGATTATTTTCGGGTGAAATAGGGTCTTTCCCGTGGTTTCCCAGATCGGTCGGGTGCAGTTTCGCGGAGGTTTTCTGCTCCTAGGCGATTTCCCTTTACAAAATCTGGTCCTTGGCGTGTAGATTCGTGTAATGATTTCTCCTAGTCAGCGCCGAGTCCTTCTGTTGTTGCTGGATTTCGCCTTGACTAACGTTGATTTTTCGGATCTTAAACGATCCGCCAGGTAGATCCACAATCACTGCAGCGACATTTTTTTCGCTTTGTGATTCGCCAAAATCCCAGGTTAAGGTTAAGGTGAAGGTTATATTTCAGTCGTAAATGTTACAAAAACAACGCAGAAAAGGAAATGGCGGGATGCCAGCACCCTATAGGGAGCACGTGGACACACGTTATCCTTCTAAACGAAGGTATAGCGGAGGCGGGAGAATGCCATCCGTTCAGCATTGACATGCGTATAGGGCAGGTGCGGGGGAGGGGGACCTAGGGTGGGCGGAAGGCCTCATTGAACAGCCAGGATTTATGAAGATCAGGATGGATGGAAGGGGAGAACTCGCTCGGTAGGAGGAGGAAGCGAAGTTGTTTGGCGCGCTTTATTCGGTGGGCAAATCGGAGCTGTTTTTTCGTGGACTGTGTAGTAGACCGCCGGATGAAAATTTTGCAGGAGAGTAGGAAGGCTGCGAGGACAGCGTGGAGACTTTCGAGCATGTGAGTCGTGATCTCATTAAACTTGTGATTGCAGCGGGCGTTCCAGATGGTCTTGGCGGCTGCTCCCACGAGCAGGCTCCATGGGACTGATTGCCCGACCCTGGTGTGGAGGGGAAAGAGGGATTGTACAGGGAAGATGCGGACTCCGAGGTGGCAAAAAGTGACGTGCAGGAGAGCTGCGGTGATTGGTCTCGCAGCACCGCAATCAAAGAAAATGTGTGTGAGGGTCTCCGTGACGCCAGCAGAGCAGCGTGTACATATGCCTCTGTCTGCGGTGCACCAGAGGGGAGTGAGCGGGTGTAAAATCTGAAGAGGAGGTCACAATGGAGGCTGGTTTTATCTTTGAGGAATTCATGCGTGAGGTCAGGAAGGAGAAGAGGCAGGATGGCAGGGAGGGCGGCGTTCCAACGGTCACGGTATGTGAGTGGTTGTTGTACGTAGAGGCGGCTATGTAAGTCGGCGAGTGTAGGTTCCCCATCCTGTAGTATCTCTAGCCGCGCCCCCAGGCCTGCTCCTATGTAAGAAGGGCCAGCCAACCAACAGCCCTTTACATAGATGGCAGTGACGACGAAGAGGGGGAGGATGCAGGAGTTACCTGCCTCTCTGTCGATACGGAGGTCTGCGTTGACAGAGTGAGGGCGGGCGACAATGGAGTAATGTGGGCGGATTTCAGTGACTTGATAAATAAGGGGGGGGATTTTGGCAGGTGGAGCGGTGGGGATGACCCAATCCCCGGGTTGAATAAGGGTTGATGCAGCAGCCGCAGGGGCCAGTGTATTCCACCATTCGTCCGGTACGGCATTTAGCAATTCGCGGACAATTCATCGTGCACTGGGGTACGTGGAGGTGGGAAAGGCTTGGAGGATCTCAGGGTCGGAGAGCCTACGGAATCCTGTACAGAGGGGTTGGATTACGTGGCCCAGCCGGAGTTCGGTGGTAATCAGGAAGCGCTTGTTTTTTCGTTTCCCATAGGGACGACCGGATTGTTTGAGTATGTGACGGTTGAAGGCGAGGGGTTCTGCCAGCAGACAGCTGGTTTCGAGGCGAGGGGGGAGGATGATGAGGTACAGAGCCAAAAGGCCGTGGAGCTCTGCTCGTGCTCGGGGCGGGGTGTCAGCAGGCAGGGCGGAGAGAACTTCTTTGTGTAGGAGGAAGCTGTGTAGGCCGTATGGCAGCGGGGAGCACTCCCTAGCTACGGACGCTACTGATGTGGGGACAAAGCGGCGGAGTGCTCGCTGCGCGTTTAGGGCAGTAATCTGTGCAGCAGATTGGATTGCCCCGATGCCGCCGTGCCGGGTAGAGTTGTAGAGCAGACAGTTGGGTACGAGCCTTGTGACTAGACCGTGGTCTTTGAACCTCGAGGAGGAAAGAAAATTACTAACGACTGTATTAAGCCGGGAGGTGATTGAGGGAGGAGGAGGTTGGAAGCGGCCTGGGAAGGAAATGACCGAGTTCAGATATTCAGACGCCATGCGTTTGCGGCAAGTGGTGGTGCATCTAAGCCGGGCGAGGTATCAGGCGGTGGTCTGGATTCGTGCCATGGTTTTATCCCATGTTGTGTATCCGGGTGCGTCCGGTTCAATGTAAATGCCAAGGATGCGTTCCGCAACGCTGTCGAGCTTGATGGGGATTAGGCCCACCCCTGTTATTTGAGCGGACGGGAAGTTGAATGGAATGACAGAGCATTTGGTCCAGTTAGGATATTCTACAGACAACGCCGTGTAGGACAGCAGCGAGGTGGAGGCGATCTGGAGCTCATGGTTGGAGTTGAGAAATATTCTCACATCATCTGCGTAGCAGGCCATGAGCGTGCGTTTCTGGCGGGAGATGGTAAAGCCGGGAAGGTGAAGGGACATATGCCTTCGGAATATTTCAATAGTACAGATGAAGAGGAGAGGTGCCAGCGGGCAGCCTTGCCGCACACCTGTGTGGACCGGGAATGCTGGGCCGGCGTGGTTGTTGACCGATACGCGGGTGGTGGTGTTGGAGTGCATTATACGGACCCAATTTATGAAGGGGGGTGGGATTCCTAAGTGGGGGAGACACGCAAGGAGGAAGGGTCGGTCGATCATGTCGTAGGCCTTTCGAATGTCTACGGAGAGGGCGAGAAGTGGGAGGTGTCAGGTGGTGGCCCAGCCCATTATATCAAGCGTGTCATTGATTGTATCCCCGATCTTGCGGCCTTTAATAAAGGTAGTTTGGGAGGAGTGGATGATTGTTGGGAGGACCGCTTGAAGCCTATTAGCAAGACAGATGGCTAGGATCTTGTAGTCCGCATTCATTAGGGTGATGGGCCGCAGGTTGTCGACTAGTGTTGAGTCACCTTTCTTGGGAATGAGGATGGTGCGCCCACATAGCATGGAAGGTGGCAGTGCATTGGAATGTGTTGTTGCCGAGAAGAGCTTGAGAAAGGCGGGGGTGAAGGTTGTTCGGAAGCGTTTGTAGAAATCGGCCGGGATGCCGTCCGGCCCTGGGGTCTTTCCACCAGCAAGGGAGGCGATGCCTTTGTCAACTTTGAGCAGTGAGAAGGGTGCTGAAAGTTGTGCCAGGTTGCAAGGGCAGAGCTGAGACGGGGGAATATGCTGCCAGAAGGTGTTGTCACGGCTGATGGTGGTGGCTCCGCTGTAAAGGGTTTGGAAAAAGGCGGTGCAGAGGCCGGCCATGTCGGCCAGATTGGAGGTCGTGGCTCCAGAAGCGAGCCGGAGTGCGGGAATGTGTTCAGCTTTACGCCGGGTGTTGACACCTGCGAGGAGGGAGGAGATTCCCATCTCGCGGTGGCCTTCCACCTTGATTTTGGCTTTAAGTGCGAGCTCGGCTACACGTGCTGCTTCGTAGGTTTCAAACTGTTGGGTGAGTTTTGCGAGGAGGGCAGCTTGGTGGAGGTTGGCCCGGGGGGATGCTTGGAGGAGTTGGAGGTGACAGATGCGGGTCTGTAATAATGTCGTGGTTTTTGCGACGCGCCGCCGCTCGTGGCTGGAGAATTGCTTAAGTTGATTGCTGAGTTTGAGCTTCCAGGTATCCCATTCCGCGGGGGAGGGGGCGGCGGGTAAGGTTCGGCATGCAGTCAGGGCGACCTAGGCAATGAAGGGGCGTTTGAGGAGGGCTGGGGGGACTCAGCGGGTGCAGCTGGGGGGGGAAGAAGGGTTGGGGGGGGCGGCAGGAGGTCGGGTGGATCGCGACCCTACCTTGGGGCGAGGGGGGAGGAGGTAAGGCTGCCGGAGCATGAGTTGCGGAGGTCGATAAGCACATTGGCCAGGGAGCAGAATACACGGGGGACTGCACAGGGGGGGGGGCGTGGGGAGGACAGGGGGGAGGTGGTGGGAGGGCACAGGCCCGGGCCACAGGGGCCTGGCGGGGGAGTGGGGGGGAGCAGATGGTGTGGGGGCGCGGCTGGTCTTGCATGAGGCACCAGGTATTGGGGGGAAGAGGGGGGGGGGGGACCGTCGAGTTGGCAGAAGCAGCACGATGTGGGAGGCAGAGCGGGCATGGTGGCGGAGCACACGGGGTGCGGACAGCACCAGCAAGGTGGGGCTGGGGAGGGGGAGAAGGGGCCATCTGTGCACAAGCTGCATAACAAGAGGGGCGTGGAAGGCGGTTAGCGTGAAACTCGTGGGGCGGGAGGGGCGAAGAGAGGGCCGTCAAGGCACGAGCTGCACAATGTGAAGGGCATGGCGGGTGACGGCGTAAGGCATGGGTGGGGTGGTGCAGAAGAATGTGGGGGGGGGCAGGGGCATTGGGGGGGAGGTAGTCGGACACAAGCACGGACCCCGAGGGCTCAGTTGGTGGAGTGGGGGGAGTGGCAGGGTAATTGGGGGCACGGCGAGGGGGGCGGGCTAAGAAGTACATGAGAAGCAGGGGGGGTAGATAAACGGGCCTTGGGGGAGTAGCATCTAGGCGTGGACTTCATGGAGGGCATGCTGGGAAAACGAGCGAGGGGCGGTACAGAGAGAGGAAGGAGGGGGGGAGGGTGGGTGAGGGGGGGTGAGAAAGCACGAGCTCGGGCCAGAGGGCCTCGACGGGCGCAGTGGGAGGGGGGACGTATAGTAGGGGTGGGCGCCAGGGTGGAGTGTGGGCCACAATGCACACGTGTGGCGGGGGGAGGACGAGGAGGAGCCATCGAGATGGGGGCTGCTAGAAGTGGCGGGCAAGTGGGGCGGGGGAGGAGGGCACATGGGAGGAAGCAGAGGAGTAGGGGGCGGGGGAAGAGGACAGGAGCGGAGGGGTGGCA
This sequence comes from Closterium sp. NIES-67, assembly GCA_027943415.1. Taxonomy (NCBI): domain Eukaryota; kingdom Viridiplantae; phylum Streptophyta; class Zygnematophyceae; order Desmidiales; family Closteriaceae; genus Closterium; species Closterium sp. NIES-67. Next base: position 44,650 of record BQMB01001257.1, on the reverse strand, counting down.
GGTCACGAGCCTGGGACCGAGGGATCCGGCCGGTGATGAGAGTGGAGGGATAGAAAGTGTTTGTGCGAGGCTAAAGTTGCGGACGGCGTTAAGCCAGAGGGGATGGAGGGAGGAGTGTGGGATCGGCATGGCTGTATCAGAAATCTGTGGGAAGTAGGGCGGGCGTGGTGGGGGGGCATGCGGGGTGCGGACCCGATGGAAGGGGGGAGAGGGGACAGCAAGCGCTGAGAGATGAGAGTGTGAGATCGCAGGCCAGAGGGACCAGACAGGTGCGGTGGGGGGGGGAGAAGAAATGGTGTTAGCGTATGGATGGTGGGGGGGCGGGCCACCCCAAGTAGTTGGGGCGAGAGGGGGCGAGATTGGGCCGTCAAGGCAGAATCTGCAGACATTAAGAGGCAGGGGATCAGCGCACTCGGGGAGGGAGGGAGGGGGCAGGGTGAGCGAGGAGAGATTCTCGCGCACGAGCCTGAATTTGGAGAGTCCGGCTGGTGGAGAGGAGAGGGGGGGGGGGAGCAAAGGGTTTAAGAAGGCGGATGGGGGGACGGGTTGAGATAGCCAGAGGGTGCGGGGGGGGGATATATTCGTTCGTCAGCGCGAGCGAAGCCAGGTATGTTGTGCAAGGCAGACGTGGTAGCCGAGCACGCGCGGGGAGGCACGGGGAGAAGGGGAGCGAGGGGAAGGCAAAAGTGGAGGGGTAAAAGAGCATGATCTCGGGCCAAGGGGACCGAACACGTGTAGTATGGGGAGGGAGAGGACTTTGAAGCTCGCGACAAGGGGGGGTGCTGGCAGTAACACGCAAGTGGGGCAGGGGGGGTGGGGGCGGACTATCAAAGAGAGGGCAGCAGCGTTGAGTAGGCAGGGTGAGGAGGGTGTCAAAGCCCGCCAGGGGCGGTAGGGGGAGGGGGAGAAAGGGTGTACCATTGGCGGCCTGGAGCTAGGCAACAGAAATGGTGTTTTTGTTGGTGATGCGCTGCTTGCGCTTGCAGGCAAACGCCGCGTGGTCTGCCACCCGGTGGTTGCTGGCATAGATGGGGCATGTGTGACAGGAGAAATTCAGCAGCATGGGCGGGTCGTTAACGTCCAAGAGGATGGACGCCGGGATGCGGTCGAAACCGGGGTCATCGGGGGCGGGAATGGGGATTCCGGTGAGGATGGTGTGGGAAACGTTAACATATGGGTCGGTGGTGCGGTGCAGCAACTTCAGATCCGCCAGCCACGGCTCTCCCTCGGGCGTGGTGGACTCGAGCAAGAACTCACGGATGTCCTCCGGAGTGTAGTCCAGTGGAACCTGGCGGAGCGAGAGTGTGGGCTCGCCATGGGCTTTGGCAGCGGTGAAGTCGGCGCGCCCGAATAGTCTTTCAGGAGCACACTACGCGAGTTGGAGAGGCGCAAGGTAACGGGGAAGAGTCGGCGGAAGCACGTGGCGTCGTCCAGCGTGGGCCAGGCGAAAACCAGCCGTGCGTAGGAGCTGCGGGGCACACACAGAGGTTCGCCAGCAGTGGCTTCGAAGCGCGGCACAGTTTCGCTCGGAAACATGTGCGGTTGGAGCATATTCGTAATGCGGGCAATAATATCGGCACGGTTATCCTCAGCGCCGGTCTCCGGCAGCAGCAGCGTAACGAGTGCGCGACGGCAGCGGGGGGTGAGCCTTGGGGCGGGTGCGGCGACACGCAGGCGGCGCAGGTTGGTCGTGCCGCCGGAGAGCGCGGCGCGGTCAGCGTTCGTGGTGTGCGCTGGGGCAGCGACGTCCGCTGGATTGGGGCAGCCAGAGGAGAGTCTGAGAACCGCGGCAGTGTGCAGCTCGCCGCAAGAGCAGAGAGGTGGGGGCCAGAGGTGAGGGGCTTGGTCAGGGAGGCGGTCGTGGGGGGTGCGCTGCCCGCAGTGAGCGGGGCGGCGGCGGGCTCACCGGCCGATGACGCCTGAGGCACAGAGGAGGCCTTGGCACCAGCGACACAAGCCTTTTTCGCAGCAGGCTGTCCCTCGGGGGCGGGGAGCGATGGCAATAGGCCGTCGGGGAGATCATCGACGACGAAGTTGACGTCAAAGGCGTTGTGGCCGTCAGCCTCGTCGGCAGCGGCCATGACAGTGTCGGTGGAAAACGGGAGGGATGCCATGCTGGGGGAAGATGGAATTACTGTCCATTGCAGGGCTTTCTTATAGGAGGGGATTTCACCGTGGGCTGCTCGCTGTACTAGGGCGCGGTGGATCGTGGGAGAGGAGGTGTTAGCCATGGGGAAGTGTGGGTGCACTGAGGCAAACGGAGTGTGGGAGGTGAATGGCGAGGAGCCAAGCTCGGGCGCACGAGCGTAACGGGGGCATTGGCCTGAGCCGCAGCGTTCCGGGGGGCAGTGACTGGGTGCCTGATCGGCGACCCGAGTCTTGATGGCTTGCCAAGGCAGAGGCACGTCGAAATACTAGTAGCACGTGTGGGACAGGTGGTTTCACGGTGTCGCGCGAGATGGGGGGTGGGGTTTCCGTCAGAGGGGAGGGAAACAGGTCATGGGGACAAGAAGACTCAGGGATCCAGCATGTGTCCCTGGGTGGTTTAGGGTTGTGTGACAAGAGCATGCGTGGATGCTTACAGCTGGGCTGCTCAGACGGGTGGAGTGGCGGGGACTTGGGGTTGCGATAGGGAAGTGGGTTGTGACTAGCGGATCTGGGCACATTGTGCCTTGTCCCCCAGTTAGCAAGCTTGGGGAAGCAGCGGTGCTGTGGGTTAGGGGGGGCAGGATACGGGGGGGGAAGGTTACGGAAAGAAACGCAGTGCGGACCTGCGAAGAGGGGGGAAAACGGAAACAGACGAAACAGCAAACGAAACAGAGAAAGAAAACGAAAACGAAACTGCATAGACGAGGGGGGCAGGGCCTTCAGAAACTTACCATGTGCCGAGGAGAAGCCGGGGAGGGGGAACTGGGCAAGAAATTCGGTGGTTTGACCTCTGCGGTGGCAGTGCGGTAAGAAAATCGGGAGTGGAGGCACCTCTCGCATATTGGCACCTCGGGGTTGGTGCGGGGTAGTTGGTTGAGGAATGGTGAGGTGGAACTTTGCTGACTCTTGATCTGCATCATTGGCGAAAAACTGCCAAACGGACAGGCTGGTTGCGTTTCCCAGGGGTGCCACTATAACGCGTGACTCAATATTCTGCTCGTTCTGCAATCATTCTGCTGCATTGACCGATTTCATGACCGTTTGCGCCACCGAGATTGCATCGTTTTTTCTGTCGTAACAAGAACGTGCGTCGAAACTGTCCATCTCAACAAGGTCGGCCATCGTGGGAAAAGCCAAGCGCTCGTGTCGGTCGTGGTTTCGAGGGCCACGTTCGCTCGAGCGTCATGTGTCGTGACTCCGGAACATGTCGAATCGTTCGGCGGCGGAGACCAGGTCGTGGCAGTTACTGTAATTCGATGTCGCCACTTGTCGTCGCACGTCTGGTTTCAGTCCCGCCTGGTACGATTGAATTATGGGAAAGTATATCGACACTCAGTATTAGCGAGTTCGCAACATGTTTCATCAGTCGGATTCCACCGTTAGTCAGAAACTACAAGAAAAAAGTTCCACGAATTGTCAGTAGAAGTAACCCCCGCCGGTCTCAGAACGTTTTCCCGCTCGCGCCAGCCCAATATCGTCATCATTGCGGCTGGCGCGATAATTTTCCCAAGCTCCAGGCGCAGTACGAGCAAAAAAAACGCAAAATGCCCAAATTAAGATTCGTTGGAAATTTGTTAGTCGAGAAACACGAAACATGATTTTGTTTCGAAGCACATACAGTACTTTCGTTACAGAGAAGTGCATCCCGCGATGACTAAAAATGACGGCTTTGTCTCTACCGCATTTACGAAAAAAAAAAAAAAAAAAAAAGTCAAGCCATAAAATTGTTGTCATTCCCGAGTCACCCGAAAAAAATAGCATATATAGATAGCTACAAGGGTTTATTTTTGGGGAATGAATATGTTCAAAAGCACGTCAAAGTACTCTCCAAACCGCAATTAATTTTGTATTAATTTCAATACAACAAATATATTACTGAGCGCCGATATACTTTCCCTTGAATTATTTTGCCGTCCGTAATGTCGTGTATTCACGCATAAAACGTCATCTGCTGCGTATAATGCGCCACAGTCGAAAATTGTTGGTGCCGACAAATATTTTCTTGCGCGATGTAGGTCGAATTTACAGGCTTGAAACGGGTAAGTAGTCCATCACGAAATTGCTTCAACGTGGCTTCGCACTGTAGATGTTGACTATTGTTAAAGATCCATTCGAGAGACGATCCACGCATGAGCGTCGCTGCGAGCTGAACCATTTTGTTGTCATGAGTCGTCGTTGTCCATCCAATCGCCGCAAAATGAATTTCGATGGCTCCGATCCATCGACGAACGTCACACGATCTGTCACTGGGGTCGAACGGTTCAGGTGTGCGAAAAAGAGGAGCCTCAGGTTGGCTCGTTGATGAATGCTGCGATGTCGTCGCTGGTGTTTGGCGTGCTTGAGCGAGTTTGCCACGTAACTGTGCGATCTCCTCTAAAAGCAGGTTCTGTTATGCTTCCTACGCCCAGGTCGGCATCGAAAAATTACACGAGGGACTAGCTGCAAAAAGCGGATTCCGTACTTACTTGCTGGCCTCGGCTTGAACTGGCTCGCCCGTGCGGTTTTCGCAGCCCCGGTCGCTAAAAGTGGTTTAGGCTCTGATTACCAGGTGTCACAAGATTGAATGCGTTATGCATAGTGCGGAAGAGAATGTCAAATAAAGAATGAATATTGAATCACAATCCCGAGGAACAACACAATTTAAAGGCGAGCACTCACGAGGTCCTCCGAGCGAGGCGCAAGTCTAGCTAAAATGTGAATGTTCCAGAAAGGAACCATTTCCCTCTTGTAACAACTAGTCTAGAAGCACTAGAGGATTCACCGAAATTTGGTGAACACTCAGTGCACGCAACAGTAAATATAGATAACACATACACTGATAACCAAGAATAATCCAAATAGCAACTTTGGATAACATTATTCGAGTGATTAAAAAGAGTTTTTTAGGTAATCAATAGTGTTATAGAAAATAGAGAAATAGTCCTTTCTCCTAGGAAACCTAACCTGTTCTCACAACCGGGTTCTTTAGTGATGCGTCTGCGTTCCATTGGGTTGCCTTGCTCACGTTCGTGCTTCTGGCACGGAGAAGCTCACTGCCCGTCCAGTTGGAACTGTATGGGTGGCACCGGTGTTGAAGAGGGTTCTCGCTCTGGGGGTGTAAGCGCGGAGTGTCTTGGAGGTAGCCGTGGTGTCGCTGGAGGTTCTGGTCTTGGTGCGGAGCAGCAGCAGCAACAGCAGTCACCACCGGTGTCCGCCCTTCGCCTCCTTAGTCTTCCCTCCCCAGACCACCCGCCTGCGCCTCCCCCACCGCTGCCTCCCCTGCCCGTCTACGGCCATGTTTTTCGTCGCCAGATTTGTCTCCGGCTCAATTCCCCCCTCGTTCTCCTCCTATGTCTCCTCCAATGTCTCCTGACCAGACGCTGCCGTCCCATTTCTGGTCTCGCCGTCCCTCTCATGCTCGTCCTGTCTCTTCTGTTCAGCACTCTCACCCTTTGTTAATCCGTTCCCACGCGTCTCGTCCTCCCCTCCTCCCGTTCCCTCCTCTGTTGTCGCTTATTGTGCTCCGCCTCCTCTATCTCACTACCTTCGTGTCACTAGTCCTCCTGTTCCTCAGGTCCTAGCCTCCTTCGTTACCGACCCGTCTATTCCGATCTCGAGTCTTGACGCTCTTGTCGCTGCTGTCGCTGACTTCGCCACTACCCGCCTCCTTGATTACGCCACAACTCTGGTCTCTGACCCTGCCCGTCCTCCGTCCGTCGGTGGTGTTTCTGCCCTTGGCAGTGACGTCCAGGAGGACCAGCAGTACGAGCTCGTTTTCCAGTCCGAGGCTGCTCCTCATCTCAGCTCCATGCTTCTAGTCCCTGAGGGTGACCCAGACGCCCTTGACATCCCGACCCCTTGCACTTACGCTGAGGTGACCTCGGGACCCTGAGCCTCTCACTGGATAGCTGCCATGGATGCGGAGATGGCATCTTGGAGATCTAGCGGCACCTACGTTAACGCAGTTCCCGCACCTGCGGTGAACGTAGTCGATGGCCGATGGCTCTTCAAAGTGAAGCGCCCTCCCGGAGAGCCGCCGGTGTTCAAGGCGCGCTACGTAGCTAGAGGCTTCAGTTAGCGCGAGGGTGTTGACTTCTTTCAGACCTTCGCTTCGACCCCGAAGATGACCACTCTTCGGGCGCTGCTATACGTATAGAAGCACAGCGTAACAACAAGCTGCACTCCCTCGACTTATCCACAGCGTTTCTCCAGGGCAGTCAGCACAAGCATGTCTACATGCGTCGTCCGCCAGGCTTCAGCGGCACCTTCGCCCCGGGGACCCAGTGGCTCCTCTGGCGCCTGGTTTACGCCTGCGGCAGGCGCCGCGAGAGTGGTATAACACGTTGTGTGCTACGTTAGCTGAACTGCAGATCTTCCCGTCGTCTGCATACCCTCCGCTCTTCGTTTGTGCTGGCTAGACCCCATTTTATATCCTTGTCTACGTAGATGACCTGGTGTTTTCTACTGGAAACAGAGATGCACCGGCCTCCATGAAGGCTGAGCTGCTGACGAGACACACCTACACTGACCTCGGAGAGTTGCGCCGCTACCTTGGCATGCAGACCTCCAGGGGCAAAGCACCGCGCACCATCACTCTTACACAGTCCCACTTGGTGCGTCAGGTCCTTCAGAGGTTCGGTCTTCAGTTCTCCTCCGCACAACCCACACCTCTGCTAGTAGATCACATGCTCTCGGCTCCAGTCCCTAAGGACTCTGTAGAGCCTAGTGGTCCTTACGCAGAATTAGTGGGTTACCTCATGTACCTGATGACTTGCACTCGTTCAGATCTCACATACCCCTTAGCATCTTGGCTCGCTTTGTGGCCACAGGCAGACACCGACCACAGTATCGGTCGGCCGCTAAGAGGGTTTTGCGTTATCAAGCAAGCACATCGGGCATGCGGCTAGTGCTAGGAGGACGCAGGCCAGTGGTCCTTACAGGGCACACAGACGCTTCTTCGGCAGACGATGCTGAGACGCTCAGGTCTTCCCAGGGCTGTTACTTTAGCCTTGGTGCAGGCGCTATCTCGTGGAGGTCCACCCGTTCGTCGTCTGTTGCCCAGTCTAGCTGTGAGGCTAAGATCTACGCCGGTACCATGGCAGTACAGGAGCTCCGCTGGCTAACTTTCTTGCCCACAGACTTAGGTGAGCGACCTAGTTCTGCTTCGGTCCTGTACGCTGACAATAGGGCCATAATGCTTTTGTGTTATGAGCCTCGACTGGAGGGTAGAGCGAAGCACACCCAGCTGCGGTACTTCCTTCTGGGCAAGCTACAACAGCACCGCCAGGCACGCGTAATACACTTGGCCTCAAGTGCCAACACAGCTGATATCTTTACGATTGCTCTTGCGCCTAAAGATTATGAGCGGCATTGTGTACAGCTTGGTCTAGTTCCTGTAGCTGCTCACTTCCGTCCTCCTTTCTTGACCTCCACATTTCCATCCCAAGCCGCGTTGAATGTGTACCGCGGTCGGCAGTTGTAAATCCTCTTTTCTCAAGATGCTGCACTTTGAGACCCTCGTAATCGAGCAGCTGGCATCAAATTGCCAAATGCTCGTGAAGGATAACAACTAGGCAGGGCTGGGGGCCTCTCAGAACCTGGCAGTGCAAACCTGTCAAGTTCTTTGAGGGAAAAGATGGGAGAGGCTGGGTGGGGGGTAGAAACCTGAATTTGTATTTTGCAGTGTGGATGGGAATCGCGAAACAAAAATGTGATTTGTACTTTTGGGTCTCACTGTACCGAACTGTATACACCTAACCCACGGTATTTTCACACCTAGTATTTTCACACCCTATATCGCGTAGTGGGGCGGTCAAGCTTCAACAGTTCGGGGCGCACTGAAATGGGCGGCCCCAGGCCCGCGAGAGAAAGTATCATCTGATTAGGCTCGGAATTGGTGACGACCTATTGATTTTTGTGGCTCTGCGCACAGGAGCGCGTTATTAGGGGGGAGTAGAAACGAAACTCGCTTCGGGAAGCACCGACGGTACTGTAGAGCTGCCATATCGGAGTTGACCAATTCAAATGAAATCAGCATCATGCCTTCTAATTGGCTCGATCAAAATACACCCAATGAACGCACGAAATTTGGGCGGTGCATTGAAATTCCAATCCAGCGCGACATTTTGACCAGGGGAGCCTCGGTTGCGACAGCGTGGCACCTTTTTGGTTCGGTGGATTACCCCTGTGAAGATACTGGGGCGTTTCGCGCCAAACGTTTGCTATCCATTTTCAGGGTGTGAAACTACCGCGGGTTAGGTGTATGCGTCAAACAACATCCGATTTGTTTTTCCGAAATCGGTCAGGTCAAAGGGCTGGTTGTGATCGAAACAGCCAACCAGTTCTCGCCCTGCAAACTTGGCAGAGGTGGCGAGGTGGCTCTCTGCCAGATTGTGAGCTGCAAAAATGGCAAGCCCTGCCAAGTTTCCAGCCCGGCTAGCTCGCGCGAAACAGACGCGGACTCTGCGAAGCCCATTCTCAGCCTATTTCGTTTCCATTATCTTTCGTCATCCAATCAGGTTCTGCCGCCCCACCTACCTAAACAGTACAAATATGCAACCCGCCGGGCGGGCTTTTACGGTGATCTCTGTGCCATAATAGATGGGAAGTGCCAGGATTGTCACAAGTGAAACATCGCACAAAGAGAAGGATCCGGACAAAACACGCGTTCAGCAGGATTCGAACCTGCGCGGGCAGAGCCCAACAGATTTCGAGTCTGTCCCGTTAACCACTCCGGCATGAACGCTTGGTTATTCGAATTCATAATGATTATAAGTCTAAAAATATTTAGTCAACGTCCGTTGATCATTGGGCAGCCCTTGACCGTTTAGCTCCTCGTTGTCCTCCGCCAACCAGCATGGCGCACGTCGCGTCTCTCAGCGCTGTGGGCTCCCGCCTGTCTCGTCTGCCTCTTCCTCGCCTCGCCTCCTCGCTCGCCGCATTCCCCGCCGCCAGCATCTCTGCTCCTGGCCTCGCCTCGTCCCGCCACAATGAGCGCGTCTCTCGCCGTGCATTCGCCCGCATGGCGCCAGCCGTCACGGCGTCCGCGGCGGCACCGCGGGTGGCGGCGGAGGCGGGTCCTTCGGTGCCCGTGGCAGACCTGCTCGCGGCGGCGGAGGCTGCAGCGAACAAGGGCGCTGCGGTCAGTGGGGCCGGGGAGTGGGTGGCGTGAGATGCGATGCGCGTGGCGGTGGTGGGCAAGCTGACTGGTTGCTGTGGTGGGGTGTGCGCGCAGGTGATCATGGCGGCCCTGGACAAGCCCCGCGACATCACGTACAAGGGCGCCACGGACCTCGTCACCAAGTCAGTGCCACTCCCGCCATCACCCCCGCCCTGCCGCCGAATGCTCTGCCCTCACCCGCTTCACACTCCCACGTTGCCACGCCATGCCCCACATTCCCCGCCCCTCCTCACTCCCCGCCAACCCCCTTCCGCCCTTCTCCTTTGCGCCGTACCTGGCTCCGAAACCCGCCCTAAACCCTGCGCGGTGAGGGTTCATCAATAACAGCTGCGCTGTAACCCTTCCTTCAAACTACAGCCCGTGACCCTCTCCCAAACCCCCCACCCGGCCGTGGGCGGTGCAGCACGGACCGCGAGAGCGAGGCGGCGGTGGTGGCGGAGATCCTGAGGCGCTTCCCGTCGCACCTGCTGCTGGGCGAGGAGGGCGGGGTCACTGGCGACGCCTCCTCGCCCTTCCTCTGGTGTGTCGACCCCCTCGGTGCGTCGCAGCTCGCCACGTGGCAGCAATGCACACCTGGCAGTTTTGATCAAGCGTGCATGCAGTTGTATCTTATTTCCACCCTTCCCATCCATAATCCGGCTCCACTCCGCCCACCCGCCCTCCCGCCCACCCGCCGCGCTTCCCCCAGACGGCACAACCAACTTCGCCCACGGGTACCCATCCTTCGCCACGTCTGTCGCGGTGCTCTTCCGCGGCAAACCCGTCGCCGCCTGCGTCGTAAGCCACGCCCCCTCGCCCCCCTGCTGCCGCCTGCTCTCACATCCCCACCCCCCTCGTGCTCCCACCTCCCTTGCCCTTGCAGCCGTCCGTGTCCGCTCCCCCTCCCCCTCTCATCCACTCCTTGCATTCCACGGCCGGCCACTCCCCCTGGATATGCAAAGTGCGAGCAGGCAGCAGCATGGGCGGCAAAGCGTGTAGCAGAGATAGTGTGGGTGCACTGGTTGTTGGGTCGTCACATGCAGGGGCGATGGCCGTCAGGCGCAGCAAAGGCCAGCGAGCGACCATGGTGTAGTGAGGGGGCACGCGGTGGGGCAGGGAAGTGGGTGCATGGGGGAGTCGCGCTGTGCCTTCCCTTGGGCAGCCACTGCCATGGGGCGTGGAGCAGCGCGGGTAGGAAAGCGAGTGGGGTTTATTGGGGGCGTGGCCGAGGCTGAGGTACCTGACAACACGGCATGGAGGGGCGGAGGAACTTGCATTGTGCGTTCGTGTGCTGTGCTTCTTCTGTGCCAGGCGCTCATGGCACCGCACCTCGCGGTGCCCACCATAGGTTGAGGGTTGTGCCCATGTGCTGTGACTGCTGTTTGGTGGGGGGGAATGGGTGGCTGTATGTGTGCTAGCAGTGGGAAGCCCAAATGCCCTTGAGCTTGGCCCTGGCGTGCACCGGCTGCGCAAGCAGTCCTAGCTAATGATCAGCACGAGAGATACATTCATGGCAATGCAAACCTAGAAACTTCCTTGGGCCGAGCCCCCCTCTAGGGGATCTCCAGCGCGGCACCTGCTGCACCGGCTGCACCGGCTGCACCTGCTGCACCTGCAACAAGGTGTGCCATTGGGACCAGCATGAGAGCGCCATTCCTGTACCCGCGAGGACCGACTGACTAAGTCACAGCCGCTTGTTGCACAAGGAACAGTGCGGTGGCCTTGTGTCACCGTGCAGCACAGCACAGGTGGCCACCAGCTGTGCGTAGCTAGCTGCCATCCGCAGTGCTGCAGAGAGCGGCACTGCTTCACACGGCTTCTGACGTCCTGCTATCCTGGTTTGCTAACTTGGTGTAACCGCTTTGCCGTGTACCATGTGTGGTGTTCCCCCGGCGTCCACCAGGTGGAGTTCGCAGGAGGGCCGCACTGCTGGGTCACTCGCACCTTCACTGCCTCTGCAGGTGAAGCTGCTGCTGCTAGCCATGCCCTATGATGCCATGGTCAGCTGTGACGTCATGATGCTCCATGCCACCTATACCTTTGCACCTGCACCACAAGTGGCAGAGGGAAATAGGCATGAATGTCACCAATGTCACCCATCCCACCCATGTCGCCCATGTCGCCCATTTCGCCCATGTCACCCATGTCGCCCATGCCACCCATGTCGCCCATGCCACCCATGTCGCCCATGCCACCCATGTCGCCCATGCCACCCATGTCGCCCATGCCACCCATGTCGCCCATGCCACCCATGTCGTCCATGCCACCCATGTCGCCCATGCCACCCATGCCACCCATGCCACCCATGCCACCCATGTCACCCGTGTCGGTGTCGCCTATGTCGCCCATGTCATCTCTCCTCCACACACCCCTCTTGCCATCATCACCGTGCATGCCATGTGTGCCAGGCGGAGGAGCGTTCTGCAACGGGCATCGCATCCATGCCAGCACCACGGACAAGGTGCTCTGCCTGCCTCCCCCTCTCTGGCCCCTCCATCCCGCCGCTTTGTGTGCTGCACTCTGCACATGCCTTTCGCCATCGCGCCACATATCATCAGCGCAGCAGGCTCACGGCAGCACCACTGTGCGCTGCCCGTGGCCCATGCTCTGCTTGCGCCCACCCCGTGCCATGCTCAGTCAAGTGACTGCCATGGCAGCGACTGCCCCGTGCTCCTCTTGCACTACATCTATCCGTGGATCCTCTTGTCCCTTCTTCCACCTCTCTGCCTCCGCATCCCCATTTTCCAGCTCCCAGTTCTCTCCCTGGCCAAGCCATTTCCGACCGCAAGCCACTTCCCCGTGGACCATGCGAGTGGTCCATGTGTTGTGTGTTGCTCTCTTCACTGCCGCCTGCTTCTGCTGTGCCCTCGTGTGTGAGTGGGTGCAGGTGGAGCGGGCGCTGCTGGTGACGGGGTTTGGGTACGAGCACGATGCCGCATGGGCCGCTAACATCGACCTCTTCAAGCACTTCACTGACGTCAGCAGGGTATGCCGGGCTGTACTGTGCTGTCAAGCCGTGATATGTTCATTATGTGTTGCATGCAGCCACGCAATGGTTGGCTGTGTTCCTAGTCAGAAGCAGTCTCAGCCACACCCACCTTGGAACTCCCTCCTCTCGCCTGTCCTCCGTGCATGCGTCTTTTCTCGCGTGCGATTGTTGACACGCCGGCATCTTGCCATGCTGCCTTGCCCTCTGCCCGCCAGGGAGTGCGGCGCCTGGGAGCGGCGGCGGTGGACATGTGCCATGTGGCGCTGGGCGTGGTGGACGCCTTCTGGGAGTTCCGCCTCAAGCCCTGGGACATGGCTGCTGGCGTCCTCGTACGCGCCCTCAACCCCCCAACCCCCCTCTCACCCACTTGCCTCAAATGCTGTCGCCTGCATTTTACTGCTTTGTGGAGCGTGGCTCTGGTGGGCGATGGGGCAGCTAATGGGTGTGCGCTGGTGCGTGTGTGCAGATAGCGGAGGAGGCGGGTGCGAGGGTGACGTGCATGGACGGCGGGGACTTCTCTGTCTTTGACCGCTCCGTGCTCATCACCAACGGGCCCCTGCACCACCAGGCAAGCACCCTGCACTGCTGCTGCGCTGCTCCTGCTCCTCGTGTGCACCTATTTTGGCATAATGTAAATATGTCCTCGATTGTCCAAAAGCGTACCGCTTCTTGCTTCCCCATTCTCCGCGTGCGTCCCTCAGATGCTGGCGACCATCGCGCCCACCACCATGGCGCTCATTGCTGACGGCTTCGACTTCTCACATTGGCTCAAGCCAGCGGATTACGAATCCGACGTCTAGCTGCCGCCTTGCCATTCACATGTCTGTTAAGGGTGTGTCATAAGAGTACGTCCGAATGCGGTTGAGTGAGGTGGATTGCGTTTCAAGGAACTCCGTAACATGGTCTGGTGGCGGTAGGGTGTTGGCTGAAAAAGGAACGCTTGGGACACGCCCTTGGGTGTGCACGTGGGTGTGAGCCGCATCTAGGCACATTGGTTCCGCGTGCTCGCTCCAGCAGCGGATGCCATGCCATAGCCCCACGGAAAAGCGAGGGTTTCATTTGCTTCTGTGCGCTGTGCCGCGTTAGGCAAGCCGGCACGTCACATTTTTGTGAACATGAAGCGAACACCAAAGATTTGCGAAAACAATCAGTTTCACGACACTCGTCACAGTGTCGCGGCATCCCGGAAATTACCGTATTCTCCCGGATACAGTACCCGCCGGAATTGAGCTCCCATGGGTGGCTTGAGCGGGTATGGGTGTTTAATTAAACTGGATCTAGTTACCACCCTACTTTTGGGCTTGAAAACAATTGAACACCCCCCACCACTTAAAATCCTTATTTCGACAGGGAACAAAAATTGCCGTGCATAGTTGCGTGCGTAAACGTGAGGGCGAGTGGGGGAAACGAGCTGGTGGTCAACCCGAATGTGTCGGAACGGAAAAAAAAAATGTCGAAACCTCAAAATCCAAATTGTTCATTCTCGACTCTCGCGCCCTTCCGCCAAAACAAACCTCCGCTGCCGCCCACTGATTGGAGGCAGTCAGGACGAGGCCTGCAGTGTTCAAATTATATATTATATAATTTTAAGCTTGGTAGTTGTGCTACTGCATCCTACTGTAGAGGGGATAACTCCCCTTCTTGTACCTCTTTCTCTTCTAGTTGATTCACCTTTTCTCTCGATATTCTCCTCTCCTTCCTCGTAGCTAAACCCCGCCACCTTAGTCATGGCGTCCTAGCTATCCTACCTTAACGACATGGTTTCAGAGCAGGCCGCCCGTCCCGGGCCTGCTCACTACTCTTCCGCTGCGTATTCTCTGTTACTTCGCCGCCTTCGCAACCTTCAGATTGCCTGCCTCCGTGAGGTGGCGAAATTAACAGGGCCATGATCCTCCTGTGTCAGGAGCCTCGTCTCGAGGGCAGAGCGAAGCACATCCAGCTGCGGCACTTCCTCCTGCGTGAGCTGCAGCAGCGTCGCCAGGCCCGCGTAGTACGCTTGGCCTCCGGTGCCAACACAGCTGATATCTTTACGAAGGCGCTTGCGCCTAAAGATCATCAGCGGCACTGTGTACAGCTTGGTCTTGTTCCTGTAGCTTCTCACTTGCTAGGGCTTTGATTGTGTACGAACCTTTTCTATATATATTACCCTGACTGGCCTTGTGGCCTCTCCCAGTGGCTGGACTAGTAGTGCCGCCCTGGTCTTGCTCTTGCCTTGGTTGTTTTCCTTTGACTGGTCTTTAGACCCTTGCCTCAGAAGCTGGACTAGTAGTGCCGCCATGAGCTGCTTCTTCTCCTGTTAGGCACTACCCCTATATAGTCTAGGGGGTGTGTCAAATGTAACTTATATGGTTATTGTAGACTATACTGGATTGTGCCTTAGAGGGTATAACCCCTAGTCTATATATCCCTGTATCCTTCTATTCTACTCAACTACTCATCTTGATATTATGGCCTCAGCTTTTGCCCTCGCCCAAACTCGCTGCCCTCCCCAAATCCCTCCCCCAAATCTCATCCCACACCTCTTAAATCCCTGTACATTCGGGAGCTGCGAAGGTGTACATTCGGCAAAATATGTATCTCAGGCCCTGGTGTACAGTCTCTGGAAGAACATTCGATTGCTGGAGACGTGTCAGCAGGTGGTGTCAGGTCGCGCAAATCTGAGGCGTTAATGACTGACCAACGATGAACAGCCGAGAAACGTCGAAACGATTGCGTTCGATCGTGACCGTCAAAGTGTGTGGATTTTTTGGGGGAACTAGGGGCCCGGGGGAAATTCCGAAATGAACCAATGCTGCTAGAAAAAAACAGTTGTCTCTCCCGTGACTAGTGGCAGAATCTTTGTCATGATTGGCCATTGTATGTAGTGCCCATTGTAAAATACACTGATAACGTCAGCTGTCGAATTTCGAATCGAGCTGAAACAAAATACATTCAAAATGTGAAAGACTTCTCTGCTTGTTCGCCACATCAGCGTTTTTTTTCGTACAGGACCCTAGTAGAAAAGCGAGCTTTGCCTATGCAACACTGATGAATCTGCGATTTTTATTTATGAGGGTGATGGAAACTTTTTTTTTTTATCACGACACTGAGCAATCAGGGTACCGTAAAACCAATCGTGCGGCCTGGCGGGGATGTTTATTTCTGATTTCCCAGACGAAGTGAAAATCGGGCAGCTCACAGCTCGAGGAGGGGAAGTTGAAAGGAGGGGAGGGGGGATTTGAAATCGAGGGGGAAGGGGGAGGGATTTCAAAACCCGAGGGGAGCGGGGAAGCGAAACGGAGGGGGCACGAGGATCAAAACGGAGGTGAGGGGGGGGATCGACATCGAGGGGAATGTCTGCGGGAGGGAGGGGGAATGTCTGTCTGTACACGAGGAGTTAGACAATTTTTGTAGAGGAGGGTGATACTCTGGCTACTAGGACTTAGCCGATTATTTGTGGGTTGTTGCGGGTGTAGGGGGAATGTCTGTACCACAGGACTTAGCCGATATTTGTCGATTTTTGTAGGGTGTGTAGGGGGAATGTCTGTACAATTAGGACCTGGCCATTTTTCTAGGTTGCTGTGTGTGTGGGGGTAATGTTTCTAGAGATTGGGGACTTCGTCGAAATTTCAGGGCTATGAGGCACATGGATGTCGCGTTGCTCCCTGAAAACTCAATATTGGCATAACGCAATCCCTGAAATCCCAAGACCAGGTCGTCTATGTAATGAAGGATGTAGAACGGGGTCTGGACAGCACGAACGAAGAGCCTGGGGTCTGCAGAGGACGGAAAAAACTGCAGGTCAGCAAGGGTAGCACGCAGTGTATCGTGCCACTCACGGGGTGCTTGTCGCAAGCCGTAGACTAGGCGCCGCAGTAGCCACTGGGTCCCAGGAGGGAAGGTACCGGTGAAGCCCTGAGGGCGAATGTGTCAGCTGCCATGAAGAAACGCTGTGGAGAAGTCGAGGGAGTGTAACTCGTAGTCACGCTGTGCTGCTACGTGTAGCAGCGCCCAAAGAGTAGTCATCTTCGGGGTCGGAGCGAAGGTCTGCAAGAAGTCCACCCCCTCACGCTGACTAAAGCCTCTAGCCAGGTAGCGCGCCTTGAACACAGGCGGCTCTCCAGGGGGGCGCTTCGCCTTGAAGAGCCATTGGCCATCGACTACGTTCACCCCAGGTGGGGGAACTGCATTGACGCAGGTGCCGGTGGATCTCCAAGATGCCATCTCCTGCTCCATGGCAGCTATCCACTGAGAGGCCTAGGGTCCCGAGGTCGCCTCAGCGTAGGTGCGAGGGGTCGGGATGTCGAAAGCGTCTGGGTCACCCTCAGGGACTAGCTTTATGGAGCAGAGATGGGGAGCAGCCTCGGAAAGGAAAGCAAGCTCGTACTGACTGTTCTCCAAGACGTCACTGCCGAGGGCAAGAGCATCCCCGACTGACGGAGGACAGGCAGGGTCAGAGACCAGAGCGGTGGCGTAGTCAAGGCGGTGGGTAGAGGCGAAGTCATGGACCGCAGCAACAAGAGCGTCAAGACGCGAAATAGGAACAGATGGGTCGGTAACGAGAGGCTAGGACGCGAGGAACAAGAGGACGAGCTGCACAAATGTAGTCAGACAGAGGGGGAGGCGCGACAACAAGGGTGGACGGAGGGGAGGACGAGACGCGTGGGAACGGAGCAACATAGGGTGAGAGCACGGAACAAGAGAGACAGGACGAGCACGAGGGGGATGGCGGGACCAGACGTGAGACGGAGTTGTCGGGTCAGGAGACACAGGAGGAGAACGCCGGGGGAGACGAGCCGGAGACGAGTCCGGAGGAGGGAACACGGGGCCGTAGACAGGAAGGAGAGCAGACGGTGGAGGAGGCACAGATGCGCGGTCAGGGGACAGAAGGCCGAGCAGGCATAGGGCTGACACCGGCGGCGACTGCTGCTGCGGCGGCACGACGGTAACACCGGGACCGCCAGCTGCTCCACGGCCAACTCCAGAACACTCCACTCTAGCACCCCCAGAACCAGGAACCTCTCCAGCACCAGTACCACCCCTAGGCCTGCCAGTACAAGCCACGACAGGAACCCCAGGACGAGCACCCTCCTCAACGCCAGCACCCCCACGGTCGATGAACCGTTGTTGCTGCGGCTGCGACGACGGCTGCGGCGACGACGCCTGCGGCGGCGGCATCGGCTCCGGCGACGGCTGCTGCGACGATGGAGGAGGAGACACCGCGGGAGGGGCGGGCGGCAAGGACTGCGTTACACGGCCACTAGAGTCAGCAAACTCCTCGACCGGGACAACCGACGGGGAGGGGGTGACGTGCGACATACCAGACGGGGCAGGGCAGGAAGGGGGAGGAGCAGGGGCGACCGGGGGAGGGGGAACAAGGAACAGGGGGGGGTTAACCGGGGGACCATGGTGGGGAAAGCAGTGGTAGAAGGAGACGGACTCGTCAAACGTGACGTCGCGAGAGTGAAAGAAACGGTGAGACGGCGGGTGGTAGAAGTGCCAGTCAGACGAGTCGAGGGGGAAACCTAGGAAGACACAGGGGACGGTGCGGGCAGTGAATTTGTCCATGCCAGAGGCACGAACATGAGCATGGCAGCCCCTGACGTAGAACGCAGACGCGTCACCAGGGGACCCAGTCCAAAGAAGGGTCGGCGAAACCTGCGGCTGCTAGGGGTGCGGCCACAGGTTAAGCTGGTGAGCGGCGTAGCGAACGGCGAACGGCCACAGAAAATGGGGTGCATCGGCATGGATCATGGAGGTACGAGCCACCTCCATGACCAAACCGATGGGTCGCTCAGCGACCCCATTCTGCTGCGGGGAGTCAGGCAGGGTGAACGTCTTGGTGATGCCCTCCACACGTTAGAAACGACGAAGAACGCCGGAGGCAAACTCACCACCACGGTCGGAGTGAAGACGCAAGACAAGGAGACCGCGGTGCATAAGCGCAGAGACCAGCCACGGGATAAGAGCGTCATGCACATCGGCCTTCCGCTCCAGGGGAAAAACCGTGGTGTAGTGCGTGTAGTCGTCGGCAAGCATGAGGAAGTAGCGCTCTCGACGCGGACCATGGACGGGGGCAGGGCCTCAGACGTCCATGTGCAGGGTCTGTAGCGGTGCGGTGGTGGGGGGGAACGAGGAGGAGTGAGGGGCACGGCGGAGCTGACCCTCGACGTAGGGCATGCACGGCGGTGCTGGGGAGGAGGGCAACTCAGTGAACGACTCTGGGAGACCTAGGACAAGACCGTGCTGAGACATGTGACGCAGACACAGGAGCGCGGGGTGACCTAGACGGTGGTGCTACAGAAGTGTCGGGTGAGTAAGCGACCGAAACGAGCAGGCCGCAGCAACCTGGGTAGACGCAGCCACCGGGGGAGACATCTTAACCGGGGGGGGGTGGTGTCCAGCGTGAACAGGGCAGACACTGGGTCCTGGGGGAACGTGGTGAGGGGAGCACCAGTGGCGGCCTCGGTACGGACAGCGTACCGCTCGTGACCAGGAAACGTAGTAGTGACGCCAAGGTCCTGGAGGCAGCCGACACCCACTAGGTTCCTAGAGAACGAGGGGATGTGCAGGCCTGTAAGAGAGCCCGAAGGAACCGCCGGACAGGGAAGGGTGGTGGAGCTACGGGCGACTACCGGACCTGTGGAGGGGTCGGCAAGGGAAACTGCGGCGGGAGCGGCAAGCGGCGTCAGCATAGTGGAGTCGCGAAAGAAACACCGTGAAGCGCCAGAGTCCGGGGTAAAGGAGAGCACAGCTGTGGCAGCCGGGGTCGGAGTTGCAAGGGAGGAGCTAAGACTAAACAAGGCAGGGGATCCTATGCCTGACGCAACAGGCCAGACTAGGCACACTTACTCTAGGCAACAAGGGGTAGTAGGAACCAGTCACACTAGAGTCATCGACATACAGCACATACAAAGCAGAGCTAATCTCATCCATGTCCATATCAAAGATCTGAACACTACGGCGAAGAAAGCTGTGCCAGTTGGGGAGGTCGGGCGACGGGCCGAAGCGAAGACAAAACAGGTCGTCCAGTCGACGAAAACAGCGAGCGGGGGTGTGACTGATCTTACCGCACACAGAGCCGCGGCGAGGACCGGTCTGGAGCTGATACTGACAGCGCCCGTCACCCGAACTACCACCCGACGGCACACTGCACGCACGACCACCACGTCCACCGCCACCACCAGTGCCAGGCCACCCGGGCGGGAGAGCACCAGCCCGCCGCCGCTGCTGCTACTGCTGCTGCTGCTGCCGCTGCTGCTGCGGTTCTTGCTGCTGCTGCTGGTCCTGCTGCTCGGAGGCACCAGCCCCAGTCCCCTCGTCCGTACTACCAGCGGGCGGCCTGGCTCCACCACCTCCTCCACCCCCTCCTCCACTACCACCGCCGCGCCCACCCTTGGGGCGGCGACCCTTCCCCGGACGGAACTGCGCTGCGGCGGCTGTCGCCACAGCAGGCGCTGTCTCAGCGACAGCAGCAGAACCGTCAGAGAAAGTACACTAAGCGAGGGCACAACCTTGAAAGATAGTGACTGGCATAGTACCGCTAGACTTGGCGATAGAGCGTTGGCGGGTCTCTATGGCAGACATGGTGTCGACAAAGTCAGTGAGGGTGAGGTCAGAGGGTGGAGACTAAGGAAGTGATCGCGGGCAGAAGCAAGGCAGTCAGGAAGGCGGGTGGCAAGCAGATAGAGGGTAGAGCAGATGGGTGGCTGAAAGACACGAAGCTGGGACTCAGTGCAGGCAGCGCGCCAAGTCGTGTCCAGCGTGCGCAGGTGGGCGGCCAGGTCAGCGAATGTGGGGAAAGACGCGAGATCGGGAAAGAGCATGGGCAGGATCAGACGACCGACTGAGGCAGCGGGTGGGGTGGAGTAGCGCGCTACAAGAGCCTCGAGGAACTCCTGCGCAGTCCTAACTGACCAAAACCGTGGGCGCTCAGACAGGGGGAGGGCATGACTGATCGCGAGCTGTGCGACTGTGTCACGCAAGAGCCAGACTGAGGGGGCAAGGGCGGCAGCGGCAGCGGACTCACGGTCAGCAGACGAGGGGTCAGCGGGCAGGGCAGCAGGGGGGTCAGGGCAGGGGATCGTACCGTTGAGGTGGACGGCCAAGGAGTGGCCATCCTGCCGCTGACCAGTGAGGTGACGGCGGAGGTCGACGAGCCACGTGTCGAACTTGACCGGCTGGCCCTCCGCGTCCAAGCGCAGCACCGAGTCCGCCATCACGGTCGGTGCGGCGGCAGAAGGGCGGGGCAGTATAGTGCAGTGCGGTGCAGTGCTATACAGTGCGGTAAAGTGCGGTGCAATGCGATGCAAGGCGGTGCAGTGTGGTACAGTGCAGTCCAGTGCGGTGCAGGGCGGTGCAGGATGGTGCAGTGCGGTGCGGGGTCAGCGCAGGCCGGTTGGAAGGCGAGGCCGGCTGGGCGACGGGGCCGACGCAGCGACAAGGTCGGCTAGGTGACGGGGCCAGCTACTTGGTGAAGTCGGCTCGGCGTGGTCGGCTACGCGACGGGGTCGGCGTCGGGACAGGGCCGGTGACGGGACGAAGCCGGCTGCAAGACGGGGCCGGCAAGGGGAACGGGCCGGCGACGGGACGGGGCCGGCTATGGAGATGGGGCCGCAGGTCGACGGGGCCAAGGGGCCGCTAGAGGACGGTTTGCGGGGCCGCTAGGGGACGGGGCCGCGGGGCCGTTGGTCGACGGGGTCGAGGGGCCGCTAGGGGACGGGGCCGCGTGGCCGCCAGGATACGGCTTGGACCTACGGAGGAAGCGCTGGTGGGCGAAGGGGACCTAACCTACTCATGATACCATGTCAAACTGAAAGAATGACTAGAATGTGAGAGTACAAGGCATTATAACCTAGGGGGCTGTACTCTCTATGGCTCAACCCTATATGGTCTACAACATCACACACAAATGTGTTTGACACAACCCCCCTCCTTGTATGCCTCTCTCTTCTATTCTCCCTCTCTTTTCTCTCGTCAACTTTCTCCTAGCTAAACCCTTGTTGTGATAATGTCATACTTAAGCATTTCTGTAAGTAGTTCCGATAGCTATTGTCGAGTTACACTATAGATCGCATCCGTAGAATGACGTCAGCAAATAGCGCTCGTTTGGATGATTACGTCAGCAAGTTGTTTCAGTCACGCGAACAGTCGCGCTCTTTTCAGTAGCTATTAGAGCGCATACCACAAATAGCCCGAACAGAAACATCACCAAATAGGTACTTCTAGCAGATATATAAGTAGCTTGTACAACTTCAATTGTTAACTTGTTCTTCAGTAAATTCTGGCCAACACTTTACAAGTTCTAAGACTTCAGATGTCTTACTAGTCTACCATTCCAGCAAAGATCCTTGGTTAAGTCTTGAAGTATCGCAAGGCTGTAACACTGACTCTGGTGTTACAACTTGTTAATACTGGCTGTTACTGGAAGTACTTCCAGTATTACTTTCTACTTCAAGTACTTGTGTCTGCAGATTCTATACTTAGTCTCCTGCACCACCTTTCAAATTCTTTCATGGTATGAGAGCTGTCTGGAATTAAGACTATCGTCAATTTTACAAATGACTGGACCATCACCATCTTCAACGTCCGCTTCTTCAACAACTGGACCCACGGGTGTTACAAATCCTATAGTATTCACTGGTCAAGCAGGTGACTATGCAGCTGGAAAATTTCCACCTGCTTATTCTCAATTGGGATGCCGCAACAGCAGCAAGGTTTGCCTTCTGTGCATCCACCGGAGACTTCGTCCTCTGCACTTCCACATCACAACAACAAGCAGCAACATCAATATCAGCAGCTTTTAGTGGTATGAGTATCGATGGTTCCAACTATGCAAGAGCTACAGCCGCTCCAGGTTCCAGTTCTTCGTTTGCATTTACACCTGCTCAACATCAACAATTTCAATTTCTTCAACAACAGCAGCAAGCGCAACAACAGTTTCAGCAACAACAGCAACATCAACAGCAACAACGGCAACCGCAACAGCAGTTTCCGTAGCAGCAGACTTCTTTCGCTGGCCCTGTCTTTCAAGCTCCGAATCTTTTAAGCAATACACAGATCAAGACAACTATACCTTTTAATGGCGCTGACTTCTACGCTTGGAGTTTCGAATTCGAGCTCCTCACGAAATCCGCTGGATTGTGGCCGTTCTTCAGTGGCGATTATTCGTATCCTGTTACGGGAACACAGATGGAACAACAGAGTTTTCTTCTTGTTTCACTCAATGCTTACACCGTCCTTATCCGCAATTTGTCGCTGAAAGAGCAGCTTGGTATACTCTCTCTTCACACCAATTTGACTCCAGCAGAATCTGCATGGAAGCATTTGAAGGGATTATACATGGCACAGGATACAATTTCCGTGAGTAAAATTCTCTCACAACTGACAACTGTGCAGATGCAGGGAAACAAGAACATTTCGGATTATATTAACAGGGCTCGAACACTTCGTGACCAATTGGAAAAATGCGGCGGATACTTCCCAAAGGACATGTCTGTAACAGTCCTTCTTGCCGGTCTTGGAGCAGAATGGCGGCAGTGTCGATCTCTTCTTCGTCTTCAACCAAATCTTTCGAAAACAGAAATCTGCTCAATCCTTCAAGCAGAGCAGCAAGATCTTGACCTGCAGACAGCACGTAACAAAAAGGGAGCAGTCAACATCAGTTTTTATTCAACGCCCACGAAACGTGTCAACAAGTTCTTCTGTTACTACTGCAAAAAGGATGGACAACACATGTGCTCTGCCGAGACGCTTTTCATTACACATCAGCGTCCGCTTCGACGTCCAGTACCTGTCACAGTCCCAAATGGACAAACCATAATGGCAAGGTCAATCGGCAGCGTCAGGTTTTTCCTTACACGTTACGAATGTCCTTATCATCGCTGGACTTGGATTTAATCTTCTTTCAATGGCTCAACTCCTGCGACATAAGATCAGGACACAAGGCAATTGTGAGACAATGGACCAGGAACTTTATCATAATGACACAAACACTTACATCGGGAGAGCCGCCACTCAGTATGGGGTCTCCGTTCTTCAATTCGAGTCGCAAGGGACTTCTGGATCTTCCAAAAAAGTCTTATCTCTTGGACCTTGGCAACATCCAGAAGAAATTGATTTTCAGAACGTTGACATTGACTTCCGTGCAACTGCATTTCCAACAGGATCTCGTACAGCAGCAGCGGTTATAACGGCTCTTGATTCCTGGCCAACAAACACAGCAGAGGAAGATACATCAGCATGGAGGAATTACTATGACACTTTACAACAACTTGAAAACAAACCTACACAACCTTGGGGACCTAGCAGCAGTCCTGAAGCAGAGGAAGAAGAGCAGCAGAGTAGCGGTGAAGCAGAAACAGGTGTTCTCCTCGGTCAACCTGCAGTAGATTCAACCAAAACAGAAATTGAAGAAGGGGAGTTAGTTCTTCAACCGGAGAAGTTCTCGATGTGGAAATTGCAACCACAAAGTTACCTTTTAATCGCTTCGTTCCTGGCCAACTCGACGAATCACCAGCTTTTTCTCCTTTCATCGTTTCTTCATTTTATATGCGATCAACAGGATACAAAGCAACAGAAGATATTTGGCATCAAAGGTTAGGACATCCTTCACCGGGAATACTTAACCATACTATCCGAGCTTCAGTTCTTGACAAAAATAGTATACCCTTACCGGATGGAATTGAGATGAAAGCGTCGTCAAGACCAGCAGTCTGCACTACGTGCACAACTGCAAATCTTCTGCACGAACCCTTTCCAAGTCACTTTCCGGGTTCAACTCGATACAAACTTATGCAGAAGGCTTACAGCAACATCCTCAACTTACCTGAAGCAGGACCTAAGGGGGAGTTATACATGATCTCTTTCATAGAGGCTTCTACTCGATATGTCTGGATGGCGAACATCCCGGCTCGGCATATGGCTCACTCAATCTTTGTCGCGTGGCTCGCGGTGGCTGAAAGAGAATCGGGGGAGAAGTTACAAGAGTTTCAGAGTGACGGAGCAGGGGAGTACACGAACACAAACTTCACTGACTACCTTCAAACCCTCGGCATCAAGCGCAGAACGTCTCTGCCGCATCAACATCAACAAATGGGGGTAGCAGAAAGGATGAACAGAACATTGCAAGAGAAGATGCGAGTCTTGCTGACTCAGACAGCATTGCCACCCCATTTTTGGACTTACGCTTTGGACCATGCAGTTCTTCTGTACAATTTGCTGTCGACAACTTCACTTCTGCAATTTTCTTCGCCACAACCTACAGTGGAAAAAAACGGTCGGCAACACCAGACTTTTAAGAGTTTTTGGGTGCATCGTTCAATATCGACCACCGACAGCAGCACTCGGAATTTTTTCAGAACCGGCTAACTGGGGGATACAACTTGGCATCGAGAAGCTGTTTTACGCGTGGAAAATTATGGATCTTCGCACGAGTCCAATCGTACCAGCACGAGGCCAACAATCCGAGGGGGAGTTTGTTGGTGCAACCCTATGGCTTGCACTCGGCTTGTCGTCCTTGTTTGTGTGTGTGCATGCATGGCATGGAATGAATTGTGAGTCTATGTCATTTCTATCCAGTGCTTGTGTGTGTGTTTGAATGGTGTATCACAATGTGGTTTGTGTCGGTCAAGACATTAGCGAGTTTTTACAACTCGCATGTCAAGTCGTCGTTTGTGTGTCGCATGTGTTGTTTCTATTTTGTCGAGTGTGAAGTGTCCATCGTGTCGCAGGTGTGTGCAGCAAGCCCCCATCAACTCAAGAAGAATTTATCTTGCAGAACCAAGACCAAGAGCTCAAGCTTTCAAGCCCAAGGGACGCGGATAAATATTTAATAGTGAAAATAGTAACGTTACTTCGTGTAGTGTTACATTTCACTTGGTGTAGCCCCTTGGAGGGTTGGTCTCGAGACTCTTCATGGTTGGGGACTCTGTGGTGGTGTACCACCAACCTGGACCTCGGCTCTTGGGGTATGTAGAGGCTGGGAACCATCTCCCTCTCGAACTCTTCTTGCTATGTTTGTACTCCTAAGACTATAGTGGCTACTGTACCTCCTGCCAGTCAAACCGCCATAGCGTCGTCAAATCTTCATGGAATTTTATGAACTTGCTGCTGATAGGCGACAACAACGCGCTCCAGATCCAACTTACAGATCACCGTTTGATTCAGCGACCAGATCGTTATCAATATTTGAAGCCGTCTGACGGAAATCCGACTGTGCTCTCTATCTCTCATTATAGGCACATCTAAGCCTATTGTGACTATAACACAACCTACAGTGGACAAAAACGGTCGGCAACACCAAACTTTTAAGAGTTTTTGGGTGCATCGTTCAATATCGACCACCGACAGCAGCACTCGGAAATTTTTCAGAACCGGCTAACTGGGGGATACAACTTGGCATCGAGAAGCTGTTTTACGCGTGGAAAATTATGGATATTCGCACGAGTCAAATCGTACCAGCACGTGATTGTCTTTTCTGCAAACGACTCACCTTATCTGTTTTTCGTGCACACCAGGCTGCACCTGTCAATCCCACCAGACTCTTCGAAGGATCGCGTGCCTTCGCTTCCAACGATGCCGAAGTAGATGTACAGGATGAGTCCATGGCTGAGTCCTCCGAAGCTGCCACAGACATCCCCGTGCCAACCACGTCAGCCGGAACTGCGGAATTTATCCCACTCAGCGAAGCCGACTCAGAGGACGTTCGCGATGTGGTTCTTGATTACGAACGCAATCGTCAGCAGCAGCCCATGCCAGTTGTCTCGGAAGCAGCAATTCGTGTAACACCTGAAGAAGTTGGGGGGGAACAGGGATCAGAACACAACTTCTCCGGTGTCAATTCAAATCGTCCGCGATTTACAGAAACTGGTTTACAAGTATTGGGCCTCGCAGTCGCAGTACAGGCAAACAGCAGTAATATTTTGGAGCCGAAAACAATTCGTCAAGCTTTGACAAGTCAACACCGAGAGAAATGGTGCGAAGCCATGGCCCAAGAGTTAGCATCTCTGGAAAACAGAGGTACGTGGGATTTATTCCCGCTGACTGCAACAAAGGGGAGTAAATTTCTTACCGGGAAATGGGTTTTCCGCGTGAAGACAAATGCCGATGGTTCCTTTGAAAAGTTCAAGGCACGATGGGTCGTCCGCGGCTTCGAGCAAACGTTTGGACTCGACTACGAATTAACTTTCGCTCCTGTCGGCCGACACACTAGTGTCAGGATTCTCCTTTGCATCGCGGCCTACCAGAATTTCAGACTTCGACAAATCGACGTCGCAAATGCATTTTTATATGCACCCGTCGACGCTTTAATTCTGGTTGAGTTCCCACATTCCTACGAAACTAATCCTCCCAGCGTGTGTCGTCTCAGAAAGTCTCTCTATGGTATTAAACAGGCTCCATCACCATGGCAGCAGTATCTACATCGCCAGCTGTTAACTGCTGGGTTTCATCAACTTCCACATGACCAGGGAATGTACCTACTTACAGACGGTACTGACGATATTCTACTCGTCGCCTACGTTGACGACTTACTTTATATCAGCAATACGTATTCTCTCGCTACTATCTTCGAACAGAAACTTCAACAGAATTAACAGATTACTATCGCTCCTACAGTTACACAGTTTCTCGGACCGAACATCCACCGAACAGCAACTGCTATTCATCTTATAGCTTCAAAGTATGCAGCTACGATAGCCGCACGTTTTAATCTCACAATTGCAACAGTAACTACCCCTTACCGATCTCTACCGAATAACCATCAACCGGATACTACTCCACTAGATAGCGCGGAACTACATATTTATCAACAACAACTGGGTTGTCTTCTATTCGCAGCTGTAACGTCTCGTCCAGATCGTGCCTACGTCGCTAGCCAGCTCGCGCAATTTCTGCGTTGACCTGAGGGGGAGAATCGGCTAGATCTTCTTCGCGCTCTGCAATATTTCATTTCGACACCTGAAGTCGGACTTACCTACCAAGTTACTACTACAAAAACTTTATATCTTAACGGGTACGTCGATGCTGATCATGCAGCAGATACTACTAATCGTCGATCGCGCACCGGATTCATCTATCGTCTCGAACATATTGGGACTATCTCGTGGAATTCTACAAAGCAAGAGCTAGTAGCTCTTTCGTCCGCCGAAGCCGAGTTTATAGCTGCCTGCACAGCTACTCGCGAAGGTCTCTATCTGCAAGAGCTACTGGAGGAGGCAAAATTAACGACAAGTACACAGTTCACCCTGCAGTGCGACAATCAAAGTGCAATCAGAATTGCGCATCAACCTGGTTTCGCCAACAGAACAAAACATATTTCGCTGCGGTTCTTTTTCGTCAAAGATGAAGTCGAGAAGGGGAGAATGCGATTGGTCTACTGTTCGACCAATGAAATAGCTGCAGATTTTCTCACCAAGAAGCTGACACGTCAGAAGTTCCAATACTGCAACGAGCTGTGCGGAATAATCAAGAAGTGACACTATCGGACTTCTAGAAATGAAGGGGAGTGTTGTGATAAAGTCGTACTTAAGCATTTCTGTAAGTAGTTCCGATAGATATTGTCGAGTTACACTATAGATCGCATCCGTAGAATGACGTCAGCAAATAGCACTCGTTTGGATGATTACGTCAGCAAGCCATTTCAGTCACGCGAACAGTCGCGCTCTTTTCAGTAGCGGTTAGAGCGCATAGGGCAAATAGCTCGAACAGGTACATCACCGAATAGGTACTTCTAGCAGATATAAAAGTAGCTTGTACAACTTCAATTGTTAACTTGTTCTTCAGTAAATTCTGGTCAACACTTGACAAGTTCTAAGACTTCCGCTGTCTTACTAGTCTACCATTCCAGCAAAGATCCTTGGTTAAGTCTTGAAGTACCGCAAGGCTGTAACACTGACTCTGGTGTGCGCCCCGTTTCGCCCCTAGCTAGCCCCGTCGCGCCCCTAGCTAGCCCGTTGCGTCCCTACGGCCCTGTTGCGCCCCTACCCGGCCCCATCGCGCCCCTACCGGCCCCGTCGCGCTCCTACGGCCCTGTCGCGCCCCTAGCCGGCCCCGTCGCTCCCCTACCAGCCCCTTGCGCCCCTAGCCGGCCCCGCGCGCCACTACGGCCCCTCGCGCCCCTAGCCGGCCCCTTGCACCCCTGCCGGCCCCTCGCGCCCCTAGCTGGCCCCGTCGCGCCCCTACCGGCACCTCACGCCCCTAGCCGTCCCCTCGCGCCCCTACGGCCCCTCGTGCTCCTACTGCCCCCCCCCCCCCCCCCCCCCGCCCCCCCCCCCCCCCCCCCCCGCGTCCCTAGCCGGCCCCACGCGCCCTTGCCGGCCCCGCTTGCCCTAGCTGGCCCCGCTTGCCCTAGCCGGCCCCTTGCGCACTAGCCGGCCATGTCGCCTGAGCCGCCGAGCCGCCGTGTCCCCGAGCCGCCGAGCACCCGCGCCGCCGAGCCGTCCAGCCGCCGTGCCGCCGAGCCGCCGTGCCGCCGAGCTGCAGAGCCGCCGTACTGCCGTGTCCCCGAGACGCCGCGCCGCCGAGCCGCTGAGCCGCAAAACCGCTGTGTCGCTGTCACACTGTGCAATGGCGGACGCCGTTCTTCGCTTGGACGCTGAGGGGCATGCGATTGACTTCGTCGCCTGGCTCGTCGACCTCCGCCGGCACCTGATAGGTCAGCGCCAGGATGGGCACTCCATGGCTAGGCATGTTCTCATTAATAGCGACGAGGGTTACAAGTCATATAGCTATTCTAAAGCCAAAGATGAAAATTTCGGCATGAGCGTTGCGCTATTACTCTATTCCCCCGTAAAATGCACCCTAGGGTGGTAACCAAAATGCCTCTAAATTTTGAGGGGGTTGTAATTAGTGGCTAATTTTGTATAACGCCTGCCATATTGCATTTCCTAAACAAAGTGCACTGTCGTACTCTGCTGTATTTTGTTTTTCCCCTCGACATCGCGTACGGGAGTGGTGAAACACCCAACAGCCAATCCGTAGGAGGCATAGCATGATTTTCTTGGCGGGAAGGCGAGTGCAAACCGAAAGTCAAGTAGCGAACATTGAGTTACGAGGATTCAAGGGACGCACTTGTTCGGGCAGTCAAAATGGGTCTCGAATTTTTCCGTGTCACACCTCTTGAACCACACTGTATACGGTAGGTTCCTCGATAAGTTTCCCACTAGCTCTCACGCTCAGGTGATGGCACAGCAGCTGTGGTCGAAAAAGAGGGTATCGCTCGTCTATGCTACTCGAAATCAAACGTGATGTTGAAAGTTTCGGGGGGGAGTTAAAATATTTGCAGGAAAAAAAGACGGGTGGTATGTATATCCACTTTAATTAAGCACCCATGTCCGCTCAAGCCACCCATGGGCGTTCAATTTTGCGGGGTGCTGTATACGGGGGAATACGGTATGGCACAGTAGTGTTAAGAGGTATAGAAGAGGAGAATAGAGAGAGATAGAGAAGGAAAGAGAGAGGAGATAGTGGAAGGAAGAAGGTAGCAAAAAGAGTGGGGGAGAAGAGAGCGAGAAAGAGGAGAGAAAGAGGAGAGGGGAAGGAGGGAGAGGGGGGTGTGACTATATCAGAGGGACATCAGGGGACCTAACAAAGCAACAACCCACACGCACAGCACGAGCACATCGTCTCAAGCACGGCCTATATATGTTTTTTATATTTTTCTACACATATGCATCATACATATACTGCATATCTGCTGCACTCTCGAAGCACCCTGTGATATGGTGCCAGCTCCCCTGCCCAGCACCCAAAGGTAGAGGTGTTGGCATCCACCCATTGTCGGAGTCACCCAGCTGCTGCACTGCATGCTGCATGATCACATTAGCCTGTGCCCGCTGCAGTGCCACGGAGAGACGCGTAGTGAGGCTCGTCTCAAATATCCGTGCCGACCCGTCATCCCCTGCCCCTGAATCCCTCCTCCGCCGTGCTGTCCGCGACGCACACAGCCCTAAGAACTGCCACAGTGGCTCACTCAGGCACCCAAAAGTTTCCACTACGCAGGCGTAGAACTCTGGATCCGGCTGCAACCCCTGTAACACCGGCCTCCAGTGTCGCAGCTTATCCTGGACCCGCCTAGCTGCTGCACCGCCAATCTGAGTGGGTGCCATCCGCCTGAACTGCGCATTCCCCTCCCGCTGTGGGTCTGCCACCGAGACGTCTACAATCACCATCAATGCATCTCGTGGCGCCCTGCAAGTGAGGTCGCGAATGCGAGCGGGTGCCCCTATGCGGCCTGTGCGAGCGGCTGGCATCTGCTGCTGCACGGGCTGCTGCTCTGTCTGGTCCCCTGATGTCCCCCCTCTGGTCGTCGTGGTCCCCCTCCCAACTCCCCCTCTCACCCTCCCTCTCCTCCCTCCCGCTCTCCCCTCCCCCACTCCCCCTGCCACCCCCGCCGCTTCCGTCATCCCCTCTCTCCCTCCCGCCCCCCATCCCCCCACGCCCGCCGTCTCTCCTATACCCCCACCCCCTACCGACCCCTCTAGCCCACCCTCGCCTGCCCACCCCTCTGCGTGAGCCTCTCCTAATGCCTCACGCGCGAAGTGCACCCGCCTCGGTGGTGCCCTACCCAAGAGCTCGTCCCCTGTCCCCTGCTGCTGCCCCGCCTGGGCCCCCTGCTGCGGCCGTGCCTGAGCTCCCTGCGGCTGCTGTACCTGCCCCTCTCCCCCCGCGCGCCGCAGCTGCCCCTCTCCGCTACCCTGCCGCTGCTGCTGCTGCTGCTCCTCCCGCCAGCTCTCCCCCGTGCCCTGCTGCTGCTGCTGCGCCTCCCCGCCGGGCCGTTGCTGCTGCCCCTCTTGCTCCTCCTCCGCCCCTGCCTCTCTCCCTCCTGACCCGCCTGCCTCTCCCCCCCCTCCTGATCCCGCCGCTGCTGCCGCCCTGTCTATCCTGCCCGCTCTTGCCCCTGCCCCTCCCCCACGTGCAAAACCTGCAGTCGAGCTCGCACAGCCTCCAGGTGCGGAATGAGCGCCGTGTCCTCCACCTGGACAGCGAAACCAGCCTCGTCCGCGAAGTCACGAAGCATGTACTTCACTGTGTCGTGGATGGTCGTGGCGACAGCAAAGCGTGCGCACCTCACCGCGTAATGCGGCACTGACATGTTAGGACTAACTTGCACATCACCG
Source organism: Closterium sp. NIES-67 (assembly GCA_027943415.1). Classification (NCBI taxonomy): domain Eukaryota; kingdom Viridiplantae; phylum Streptophyta; class Zygnematophyceae; order Desmidiales; family Closteriaceae; genus Closterium; species Closterium sp. NIES-67. The sequence continues at coordinate 13,278 of BQMB01001257.1, read as the reverse complement.
CGTGAAGGTCGTATCTCCTCTTCGCACGAGCACTGACCTGCTAGGACTAACTGGGGAATGGGGAGACCGAGACGAAAGCATGAAGCCACCTACCACTGCGCCTCCGGAATGCGCAGGGAGTCCGCGTAGGGCACCGCCGTAAGCCAAGCTCCTTCACCTGGACCCTGAAGGGATGTCAAATGGGCAAGATGCAGGGGATCACTATGACGGGCACGTACCGACTCCAAAGCGTGCGCCTTGATGTGTCTGCCGGCCTCTCTGAAAAGGCCGTCCGGTGCTCCTGTCGCGCAAGAAGGCCAGGCTGGCATGACGCGTAAGACGTCTGCCGGAAGGGCCTCCTGAGCCATCATGATGTGCCGATCGATCTTGGCGGGCTCACCTGATGCGAAGCTCTGACGGAAGCCCTCCCCCACCGACGACAGCGAGCAGAGAATCGGCGCGCACTGCGCCCACGAACAGAGATAACTCACCGGGGCGATGCGCTCCATGCGTCGGATGCCGAAGCCCCCAATTCGAATCGGGAGAAATGCCTACTCCAGGGCTGCCTTGCAGATCGTGACTCCCTCCCTCCACGTACCTCGCACCAGGAGCCGCTGGAAGGTCGCTCCCAAGCGCATGTCCCACGCTGCAAAGATGGCACGTACCTCTGGTGATGGGGGGACTGTCCGCGCCAACTACTGCGGACGTGTGCTGACACACGCGGAGAGCAGGCGCGCCGCTGTCTATGGCTGTCGCAACCTCGGGAGCCACGGCAGCACCCCAGCCATCCTCTCCAGTTGGTCGCGCAGGCTGGTCCTCACAAAGGTATCGGTACCGACCGGAACGCCCGTCACGGTGCGCCCCCGGCGTGCGACCTCGATGCCAAGACTAGTGAAAGTCTGCACGTCGCAAGGCAGGATCGTCGACGTGTGATGGACACGGTACTTGTGCGGTTGGACAGCAAGGCCCAACTCGCCCAAGTGCCTCACGACCTCTGTAAAGTGGTGCAGCACCCCGCCTGGAGGGCCCACGAGGTAGGTTTCGTCGGCGTACGACCAGAGCTGGACGTCACCCCCAGCCAGGACGGGCTTCAGGGCAAGGCGCTGCGTGAGAGCGTAGAGAAACACGCTCAGCGGGTCTCCCTGCCGAGTGCCGCGCTCTGAGTGCATCGTGGTGACTCCCCTGCCGGTCCGATAGAGCAGATCGGACGGCGTGCCGTAGAAGAGACGGATGAATGGGATGAGACATCTGAACTGAGGGCTGGCATGCAGTGCCTGGAACAGGATGTCGCGAAAGAAAGAGTTAAAGGCGTTGGCCACGTCCAGCTGCAGAACCACCCAGCCTGGGTGGTCAGCTAGAGCGCGGACAATGCCTCTAACGGTGACCTCTGTGCCACACGTGACTCCGACTCCAAACTGTTGTGACGTGAGGAATACTCTCGCCATCTGGTCACGGAGCTGAAGGCATACCGCGCGGGAGAGGACGCGCACGAGCACCTCTCCAATGGCGATCAGTCGCACGTCCCCGTTTGACTTCACGAGAGCCACGAGGGTGGACGAAGCCAAGAGAAAAAGCGCGGCTGAGGGGCAGCGTCCTCCGAGCCAGAGCTGGTATACTGAAAGCAAGGAGGGTAGGGTTTGTGGGAACGCCAAGAAGGTGTCGCGGAGGTGTTCCGCCACCCATCCGGTCGGTCCTCCAGACAAGCCCAGCGGTGCAGTGAAAAGGGCCTGGTGCAAGTGGGTGGCCGAGAGCACGAGGCCGCCCTCGTGGAAGGTGGAGAGCCACTCCGGTAGAGGGCGCTCCGCACTAGGGTGCTTAGCCCGTAGGCTATGCACCGTGCGATCCGTGTCTGGAGCCGCCTCGGCCGACTCCAGTGCCGCGCACGCATGAGATGTCTCGTTGCACGCTGCCAAGCGTAGGCAACGCGCAATCCGACGCTCGTCTCCCGGCGTGGCGGTGCCGGGGGTGCGACGTGATGTGCGGGTGGGCAAGGGCGTGCGATGACACAGCGCGTCAGAGATGAGAGAGTCCCACTCACCTCGAAAGAAGCGTGCGACGCGGGCCGCGATGGAAGCTGTATGGCCCGGCTTTGGTGGAGTGGCCGGCGCTAAGAACAGTGTCGGCACCGCCGTGAACAAGAAATGGGGGCCGTCGGCGTCCGGATACTACTCCATATGGGCGGTGATCGCACGGAGAACATCAGAGATGCCTCCGCGGACCCTCAGCGGAATGCGCCGGAGCGGGCGAGCATACGTCCGAGACGGAGAGAAATACTCCCTCCAATCCACTGAGTCCAGCTGTGCCCACTGTGCGTCGGAAAAGACGGGGACAGAGGAACCCGGACGTGAGAGTGACCCGCCGACCGAGGCGGCCTCCTGGCGGGCCTGCACCCGGCGTGCCTCATCGCTCGGGGTGCAGTGAGGTGTGTGGTGTCGAAGAGCTCTATCGTCCGCCATGAGGTTAAGGCACGTGGGACATCTCACCTCGTGGGCTGGCGTGGACCCCGCATCCGCCTGGTCAGTGTGGGCGGTCTCGTCGGAGCTGGCGGTGGAGACGGCCGCCTGGACGCCGCGGACGTGTGAGTGGATGCCCGGGACCGGAGGAAGGGACTCACCTGCCGCCTTGGGGTGAGCGGGGGACCGCGGGGGGGGGGGGGGGCTGTCGGCACAGGAGGGAGGAGGGGGGAGGACCCGCGAGGGTGGGTATCGCCCCAACGCCGTGGGGGATGGTGGCCGGGGTGGGGTGTGCGGCAGGGTTGAGGGGTGGGTCAGTGGCGTCGCCGGTGGGGGTAGGAGTCGGGGTACGGCCGCCCGGAGCTGCAGTCCTGCCTGGGCAAGGGGGGCGGGCGGCGGGCGCATCAGAGTCATCGATCACCATGCGCTCTGGCGCGGGGGCTGTGAATGAGCAAGCAGGTGGGGCAGGAGGGGGGTGTCTAGGGCAGAGTCTGCGGTGGCCCCGACCGCCCGGCCCGGACACGCGGGCGCAGAGGTTGTGGCGGACGCGTCCCAAATCCCGAGAAGGTCGGCGACCGCTGCCTCCGTCTCCCAATCCGCCCCCTACGACTGTACGCATGTGGGTGGGGGAAGCAGGGCGGGTTGGTTGGTCGTGGTGGGCGGTCCGCCTTGGGCCCTGACCTGGATGGAGGGTTGTGGGCGGTTGGGGGACAAATTAGCGGGTGGTGGGGGCCGACGCTGGGGGGGGGATATAGGGTTGATTGTGAGAGGCTAACGACACCTCTTCCGCCTCCAGTTCGATATCCATCTCGGATGGGGCGTCGGCGGCGACCGTCTGGTGGGGGGCCAAAGGCGGAATGGAGGGGTGAGAAGGGAGTGGGGCCTGGGTGGGGCGAGGGAGGGAGACCGTCCAATGCTCGCCATCCTGGTTATTGGAGGGCGGTGGGTGGCGGGCCGGGGGCAATGATGGGGTCGCCTGAGGGGTGGTGGATGGTAGAGGCTGCACGCCCGCAGAGGGTGGAGTCATGTCCGTCTGCTCCGAGCGCAGGGCTCCCCCGGGTGTCCCCTTGCCCTTGCCCTTCTTCCAGCGACCTCTGTGGGGTTGGGCACACTGCCCAATCAGGGGATGCCATGTGACCGCCCCTTGCTGTGGGTGAGAAGTGTGAGAGTGGGGCAGCTGGGGGGTGAGGGGGTGTGGCCGCTGATGGCCCCTTGCCGCGATGAGCTAGGCTGCGCATGGGTGGCGGCCTGCCCTGGGGCGGGTGCAGATGGGGGTACGGGGGGAAAGAGAGGGGTGGTGGCGGTGGTGGAATCGGCCACACCGCTCTCGAGACACATTTTCGCTCTAGTGCCCTCCTCGTCTCCCTCCTCCAGGGCGTTGGCCGATGTCGCTGCTTGTGCCATACGACGGAAAGGGGGGACGTAGAGATCGGGGGAGGCATAATGCGGGGCCATTGCTGACTCTGGGTCGATGTCCATCCCGGTTGGGGAGTTGGCATCAACTGCTCGGCCACTAGCCAACAGAGCGTATCTGGTGCGGGAGGGGGGTGTGAGAGTACGACCCCGTTACACTAATTTCCCCTTTCCACATTTCCTTTCTATTTCATCCCTTTTTTTTATCCTGATTCATTTGGTCTTTATTTTATCTCATTTGGTTTCCTATTCCTTCTTTTCCATTATCCTTTGGTTTATCATGTTAATAAAATATATGACCGACCAAGCTCGGGATGTACTGGCGCGCTATATCTAGCGTAATCCTGCCGTAATCCCTTAAAGCCAATAGCCTCCTTTGGCTATACGCAGGATGATATTATTTCTAGAAGGGTCTATTCCCTTTGGATATGATAAACCTTGTTACCTGATGAACTCTGGAAGTATAAAAAGCACCTTGTACTCATGGATAGTGCAAGATTGAGCAAACCTCATTCGATCCTGTGATAGGGGGAGAGTGAGATGTGGGGGTCGCTCGAGCTTCGCCCATGACGGCGGTAGCGGGCTGGGTGGGGGCAAGTGGGCATGGCAAGAGAGCCGATTGAGCAGCGAGAATAGGGTCATGAGTTGATGGGACACCCTGGGTTGGAGTTGGCGCAGCTGGAATGTGCGAAGCTGCCACCCGTATCGGGGCAGCCATGCGGGACACGAAGCCTGGGGCTTGTACAAAGGGGCGGGCGGGGAGTGAGGGCTGGATTGCAGAGGGAGGGTCGCAGGTGGGATGCGTGGGAGGGGTAGGGGGGGAACGAGATGGGGGTGTGATAGGCTGGGCCATAGGGAAGGGAAGCGGAGTGAGGCCCACGATGGCTGCGCCTTGCCCGAGGTTCAGCTGTGGGGCTTGTGAGGTGGGATTTGCCACGTTGAGGCGGCACGGGCCGAGAGGGAGTTTGTTCGGGTTAATTCTCCCCCCAGAAAGATCGTCCTGCTTGCCCTTCTTGTGGGGAGCGCCCCTTTTGCCGCCAGGGCATGTGCCATGGTCAATGCGGGGGGCACCTGCAGTGGAAGAAGATGGGGAGGGACCTAGCGAGGAGGGTTGGACCGAGGCTTCCACCCGCATTGGGGCTGCCGGAGCAACAACCCGCGTGGGTGGGAGGGGGGAGGGGGCGGTCGGAACCCCCGTGGGCTGTTTTGTTCCCTCTGGCGCGAGCTCTGGCGGGGGGGAGCATGAGAGGGTTGGGACGGCTTGGATGTATCCAGAAAGAGGCCCCTCGTCCAGCCGAACCTCGACGGCCGCCTCGCGTGATTCGCCCGGCCCTAGGGGGGGGGAGGGGAGGATCTGGCAATGCTGCGGCTGAGCCTCGGTGGCTGACACCGGAGAGCAAGGCTCTGCCAGAAACGCCAGGGCTCGGGCTGCCCTGCTTGCCCCTACCTTTTGCCACCCCGGGCGGGCGCCCGACGTGGCTGGTCGCGGGGGCGAAACAAGGTGGGAGGGACGGGAGGGGAGTGTGGGCGTAGATGGTGGAGGCTCTACACTCGTCCGCCCAGCTGGCTCCGTCGAATCCACCCATGCAGACCTGTGATGGGGAGTGGGAGGGGAAGGGGGGGACGGACGGGACGAAGGGGGGGGAGGAGGGGGAAGGGGGGGGGAGATAGGTGAGGCAGACAAGTCGGCCACTACAGACACGGGTGCTGCCCCTGCTGTTGTCTCTCGAGCGGCATCCCCTGCTGCTGCTCTGTGTGCTTCCTTCCCTGCAGCTGCTTCAGCTGCCGCCCCCCGAGCAGCACCCCCAGCTGCTCCTGGTGCTGTCTTCCATGCAGCAGGTCCTGCTGCCGCCCCCTTGGCAGCACCTCCTGCTGCACGTGTTGTTGCCTTCTCTGATGCGGCTCCCGCTGCCGCCTCCCCTGCAGCACCACCTGCTGCTCCCGTTGCTACCTTGCATGCAGCAGCTCCAGCTGTCGCCTCCCTTGCAGCACTGCCTGCTGCTCCCGTTGTTGCCTTTGCTGCAGCCGCTCCAGCTGCTGCAACCCTGGCCGCACCTCCTGCTGCACTTGGTGCACTTGTTGCAGCCTTCCCTGATGCGGCTCCCGCTGCCGCCTCCGCTGCTGCCTTCTCCGGCTGCTCCCGCTGCAACCTTACCTGCAGCAGCTCCAGCTGGCACCCCCCTTGCAGTCCCTCCTGCCGCTCCTGTTGGTGTCCTCCGTGTAGCGGGCCCAGCCGCCGCCTTCCTTGTAGCACCTGCTGCTGTACTTGTCGCTGCCTTCCCCGCATCGGCTCCCGCTGCCGCCTCCCTTGCGGCCCCGGCTGCTGCTCCCGTTGCTGCCTTACCTGCAGCCGCTCCAGCTGCTGCCTTCCCTACAGCACCACCTACCTCCTTCGTGGGAGCGCCCACCTGTGTGGCCTGTGCTGCTGCCACCTCGACAGCCGCTCCTACTCCTGGTTCCCTCGCAGCAGTCCCTGCGACTGCCATACCCGCATACATCCCCCCCCCCCAGCGATAGCCCATGCAAGAGCCCGTGCGATAGCTTCCGAAGCTGCCGCCTCCGCCGCAGCCCGCCGCGCTGCCGCTGTTGCCGGCCCTGCCATCCCTGCGGCTTCCGCCGTTGCCCCCCCCTGCCACTGTCCGTACTCCTGTTGCTTGTGCTCCCGCCGCTCTTGCTAGTGCAGGCGCTCTCTCTGCTGTTGTTACCTCTGCATGGCCTCCTACGGCTGCCGCCTCTGGAGGACCCCGGCCGCCCCTGCCGCCGCCGCCCCCGCTTCCGCCCCTGCTGGCACGCCAGCTGCTGCTACCCCTGCAGCAGCAGCAGCAGCCCCTACTGCTGCCCGCTCTGCAGGAGCTCCTGCTATTGCCGCCCCTACGATGGCCTCAGTTGCTGCTGAAGCCACCTGCGCTGCCGCCCTGACTTCCGTCACCGCTGCTTTTAATCCTGCTGCTGTCGTCTCTGTAGAAGCTCTTGCTGCTGGAGCCTTTGCGGCCGGCCCGACTGTTGCCACTGTTGCCACTGCTGCCCCTGCACGTGCTCCTGCTGCTGATGCTGCAGCTGCTTCTGCTGGTGCCAGTGTCTCTGCCTCTGCCCCCCATGCTGGGGCCCCTGCTGCTGCTACCGACCCGGCATCCGCCCCTGCCGCTGCCGCGGCCCCGGCTGCTACCGCCTCTGCAGCAACCCGAGCCCTCGTTGCTGCACACCTTGCAGGATCGCCTGCTGCTGCCTCCTCCGCGGCGGCTGCCCCCGCTAATGTCATTGTTATTGTTGCTGCCTCCTGCGCCGTGGCTCTAGCTTCTGCCACCTCTGCAGGGGCTCCTCCTGCTGCTGCTGTTGCCCCCCCATCCGCCCTGGCTGGCCCAGTGGCCCCGGCTGCTGCCGCCCCTGCAGCAACCCGAACCCTTGCTGCCGTGCCCCTTGCATAGCCGACTGCCGCTGCCTCCTCTGCGGCTGCCCCAGCCGTCGCCGCCTCCGGCGGTGCTCCTACCGCAACCGACCCTGCCGCCACTGCCTCTGGGGGATGTCCGTCTGTTGCCCCCTCTGCAGCAGCCGCAGATGCCTCCACCTCTGCCTGTGCCTCCGCTGCCGTTGCGTCTGCAAAGGCAGCCACCACTGTAGCCCCTCCTACCGCTGCTGCCGACGTTGCTGTTGTCCCTGCTACTACAGCTTGTGCTGCTGCCGCCTCTGTAGCACCCTGTTCCGCCTTGCCCCTTGTGGCCCCTCCTGCATCTGCTTCTGCCATAGCGGACACTTCTGGGATATCCCCCACAGCGACTCCTGCAGCAGCCTCCTTTGTTGTGGCCCCTATGATTGGCGCCTTAGCAACTGTCCCCGCTGTTGCCACTCTTGCAGCCCCTCCTGCCACTGCCTCCGGCGCCATGCCACCTGCGGCCATGGACCGCGCATAGGCCCCGGCAATGCCATCTAATGCTGCCCTCACTACTACTGCCCGGGTCACTCCCCCCTCCACAGCAGCCCCTGCTGAGGGCTCAGCCTCGAGCCCGGCTGGACTAGGAGCGTGTGCTGTAAACTCGACCACGTCCTCATCCGGGTCCTCAGCGCCATCCCACACCCAAACCGAGCCCCCCGCGTCATCCCCATCCGAGTTCCCGGCCTCGTCCCCCTCCGAGTCCTCACCGGCCCCCGCCACCTCCGGCAATCTTCCCCCCGCTGCCCTCTCCTCCACCCCTTCTTCTACCTCCCATACCCTCACCTCTACTGCCGCCTCTGCCAAACCCCCCGTAAGTGCCGCCTCCCCTGCCGCAGGCCCTGCTACTGCCGCCTCACCTGTGCTAGCAGTGGTACCTGTGGCCATGAGTGGGGCGGAGGTGGGAGCTCTGCCGCTGCCGGGGTTGGCTTGTGGGGCGGCGGAGGGGGGGCAGGTGACATTTTGCGGCACCGGGAGCGCGAGCGTGCGGCCTCGCGCTCCTGCTTGTCCCGATGTGAGGTACTTCCTCCCTCTGTCTCCTCCAGAGGTCGTTTCTGGCCTCGCGAGGCAGGGCGTGCATGGCCCCCGCCCTTGTCGCCGATCGCCGCAGCCAAGGCTGGTGGGGCTATACTGTTGGGTGGGGGGATGGATGTCGCTGAGTAGGGGGAAGGGCGGCTACGGGCTCTGCCTGACCGTCGGAGTGCACCGGGGCCGCCCTCCCCCCCACCCGAGTGGGTGTGGGGCATGGCTACAGGGGCTGCATGCTAGGAGCGGGGGAAGAGGGGGGAGTAAGGGGGGAAGAGAGGGGGAAAACAGCGGGAAAAGGGAGGTGAAATCACCGAAACTGCATGGAGGGGAGGGGGGAAAAAAGGGGGGGGGGAGATAGGGAAAGGACGTGGGGCAAAAAGAGGAGGGTTAGTGAGCTCAGCTGTGGGGAGGCCAGCGGGGAAAGGGCAGCGGGCAAAAGGGGGGATAACAGCGGGCAAGGGGGTGGAGAGCAGGGGCAAAGAGGGGAAAAGCAACGGGCAGGGCAGGGAAAAGCAGCGGGCGAGGGGTGGGGGAAGCAGCCGCCAAGGGGGGAAAGGCAGCGGCAAGGGGGGAAGAGCAGCAGCAAGGGGGGCAACAGCAGCGGGCAAGTGGGGGGGAAAGCAGCGGGCAGGTGGGGGAAGGCAGCGGGGAAAAGTAGCAGTGGGCAGCAAGGAGAAAGAGAGAGGGCAAGGAGAGGAACAGCGGTGGGCCAGGGGGGGAAATACCGGCGGGTAAGGGAGGGGAAGGCAACGGGCAAGGGGGGGAAAGGCAGCGGGCAAGGGGGAGGAAGAACAGCGGACAGGGGGGGAAATAACAGAAGGCAAGGGGGGGAAGAGCAGGGGCAAGGGAGGGGAAGGCAACGGGCGAGGGGGGAAAAGCAGCGGGCAAGGGGTGGGACAAGCTGCGGACAGGGGGAGAATAACAGTGGGCAAGGGGGGGGGAAAGCAGGGGCAAGGGAGGGAAAAGCAACAGGCGAGGGGAGAAAGCAGCGGGCAAGGGGGGAAAAGCAGCGGCCAGGGGGGGAAAAGCAGCGGGGAAAAGTAGCGGTGGGCAGCGAGGGGAAGAAAAGTGGGCAAAAGTGGTGGGCAAGGAGGGGAACGGCAGTGGGCACGGGGGCAAAGCAATGGGCACGGGGGGAAAACGAGTTGTCAAGGAGAGAAAATGAGTGGGCAAGGGGGGGAAGTCAGTGGGCAAGTAGGGACAAACAGTGGGCAAGGAGGGGGTAGAGTAGTGGGCACGGGGGGAGGAATAGGGCAAACAGAAGGCAGACTACAGGGGAACAGTGGGGGAGATAGCAGGGAACCGGGAAGATGGGTGGGGGAGACAGGGAGATACTAGGGGGAAACTGGAGGGGGTATAGGGGGAAGCATGGTGGAGAAGGAGGGGGGGACCAGGGGGGGAGTAGGGGAAGCCAGGGAGAGAAAAGCGGAGAAACAGGCAGGAAGATAGGGGGGGGATGGCGTGCTGGGAAGGAAAGGACGGCGAACGGGGGAGTCAGGGACAGCGCGTGGGCGATTTGGGGGGAACAGCGGGCAGGGGAGTGGGGTGACGGCGGGCAGAGAACGGGGGAACGGCGGGCAGGGACGTGCTGGGGAAGCGACGGACTGGGAAGTGGGGGAGCAGAAGGCAGGGAAGCGGGGGAGCAGCGGGCAGGGAAAGTGGGGGGAGCAGCGGGCAGGGAAGCGGGGGAGCAGCGGGCAGGGAAAGTGGGGGGAGCAGCGGGCAGGGAAGCGGGGGAGCGATGGGCAGGGGGAGTGGGGAAAAGAAGAGGCTAGGGGGGGGAAACAGCGGCAAGGGGGAAAAGCAGCAGCAAGGAAGGACCGGCGAGCTGGGGAGAGGGGGAAGCGGCAAGCTGGAAAGGGGGCGAAGGGGCGAACTGGGGAGAGGGGGGGGAAACGGCAGTCTGGACTGAGGGAGGAATGGCGAGCTGGGGAGAGTGGGAGATGGCGAGCTGGACAGAGGAGGGGATGGCTAGCAGGGCGGGCGGGGCCGTCGAGCAAGGAAGAAGGGGGGGGACGACGAGCAGGGACGGAGGAGACGTCGAGCAGGGAGAGAGGGGACGGCAACCAGGGAAAGGAGAGGACGGCGAGCACGGGAAGGAAATGAGTGCCATGCTGGGCGGCGGGTTGGGAAGTGGGGGAGCAGCGGGCAGGTAAGTGAGAGGCGGCGGCCACGGGATTGGGGGGACCGGCGGGCATGGCAGAGGGGGACGACGGGCAGGGCCGAGGGGGAAATGGCGAGCTGTGGTGAGGGGGAAACGGCGAGCTGTGGGGGAGGGAGAAGCGGCGAGTTGGACAGAGGGCGAGGTGGCGTGCTGGGGAGAGGGGGAAATTGCAAGCTGGGGAAGAGGGAAAGCGGCAAGCTAGACAGGTGGGGAAATGGCGAGCAGGGGCGTAGGGGACGTTGAGCAGGGAAAAAAAAAAAAAAAAAAAAAAAAAAAAGGGAGGGGGGGACGGCAAGCAGGGTCAGAGGGGACATCAAGCAGGAGGATGGGGGACAGCGAGCAGGGAAAACAGGGAGGGCGGGCAGAAAATGAAGAGGGACGGCGAGGTGGGAAGGGAAGGACGGCGAGCAGGGAAGGGAGGGACGGCTAGCAGGGAAGGGAAGGGAGTGACGCGTGCTGGGAGAGTGGGGTGACATGCGAGCAGGGTCGTGGGAAACGTCGGGTGGAACGGAGGGAAAACGGCGGGCAGGGAAGGAGGTGAACGGCGGGCTAGGAGATGGTAACCGCGATGTCAGACTCAGCTGTGGTTCTCACCTAGTTTCGCGCGGTAACGTCTCATGGGGACGGCACGCCAGGAAATACAGGAAGGGTGCGCTAAGTGAGAGGGGGGGAAAGGATGTCGTAACGAACGAGATAGAACACTGGAGACAGCTTGCGTACAACGCATTTAGATTACGAGTAGGTGACCTAGCGCGAAACTTAGCTAAAATTAGGGTTAACCTCGTCGTGTAGTTCTACCCTTAGAGCTTAACGGTTCTGGCCCGGACCATCGAATGAGGAAGAGGGGGACAGGGAAAGAAAGCATGAGTCACGGGGCGTGGGGCATTTAGGTTTTGATAGCGTGGCGTGTCCGAAGCTTCGGAACTAACGAGTTCCGTGCTAGGAACGTGCGCCGCTTCTGATTTTCGGTGCGGAAGGGAGAGAAGGGAAAGGTCAGGACGTAGCGAGAGTGACGCGAGGGATGTCGAGGCGCGGTGGCGAGATCGACGGGGGTGGCGAAAAATTGCTCGACACCGCAGGGTTGTGTTTGCCGCCGCTTCCGTCGCACCCGCTCCTAACCGTTGCCCAAACCACTACTCTTACCCCTCCGATACAAACACTTATAACAGCTTATAAAACAGTAATTCCCCCCCCCCCCTGCGCCTGATCCCCTCCCTGCTGACCCTACCACTGCTGAGAGCGAGGCTTTTGCTGCTGCTGCGCTTGCTCGAGCTGTTTGGGATTCTCGCGACGCAGTAGCCCAGCTTGCCATTAGCCATGCCCTCCTCCTGTCTGAGCGTCCGCGCTTTACCGCTGTCGCGAATGCCAAGGACTTTCTCGCTGCACTAGTTGAGCGTTACTCCACACCTGCTTCCGCCTCTGCTGGCCGCTTTATCTTACCCATGCTCTTCCCTGATCTTTCTGCTTTCCCCACTGTAGCTGACCTCGCTACTCACCTTCGTGCACTAAAGACCAGCTACCGCGCTGCTAGCTCTGCCGCCCAGCTTACTGCCTTCCCCCCACCTTTCTGCGCTACCATATACCTCATCGACATGCGCCTGCCTGGCCGCTTAGCCACTGCCCGCGACCACTTCCTTAGTCAGCACCCTGCCGACCTCACCCTGACCGCCTTTGTCACTACTCTGTCTGAGATAGAGACTCGCCAGAGCACTATCACTCAGTCGAGCGGTGTTGCAGCAGTCCCTATCTTTCAGGGCTGTGCCCCCTCCCAGTGCACGTACGCTGACGTCTCTGCCGCAGTTGCCACGAATGTGCCTGCACCTGAGACAACAGATGCGGCTTACCCGTAGCAGCGCCAGCGCCGGGGCCGCCGTGGCCCCAAGGGAGGACGTTAGTGGTGGTGGTGGCGGGGACAGTGGTTCTGACGAGGGGGTTGGTGCTGGTGCCCAGGAGCAGCAGCAGTTGCTACAGCCGCGGCAGCAGCAGCTGTCACAGCAGCAGCAGCCGTGGGCTCGTCTCCCGCCCGGGTGGCCAGGAGCCCCTGGCGGTGGTGGTCATGGTGGTGGCCCTCGCAGCTCGGCGTCCACCGGCAGCTTCGGTGCTGTGAGCTGCCAGTACCAGCTTCAGACCGGGCTCCTACGTGGCACGGTGTGCCGCCACTCGCACCCCACCACCCGCTGTTTCCGCCGCCTCAACGACCTCTTCTGTCGTCGCTTTGGTCCCGCCCCAGACCTCCCTGACTAGCAAAGCCTGCTGCATCACGGTGTGCCTGTGTTTGACTTCGACATGGATCAGCTTAGTTATGCCTTGCATTCTCTGTATGCTGACGCTTCGAGTGTTTTCGGATCGTATTACTCTGTGTTCTCTAGCTAAGCCGTAGCACCTGTGTGTAGTTCAGACTCCCCTGCTGTGTCAGGCATAGGACAGCTTGCTTTGTCTAGCCTAGGCTCTACCCTTGGTCCTCCGTCGTCAGCCACTACGGCGTCGCTGTCCTTCACTCTTAACTCCTGTGCGTCAGCCTGTTTCTTCCGTGACCACGCCGCCCTCACGCCGCTTGCTGCGCCTGCCACTGTCGCCCTTGCAGACCCCTCCTCTGGTCCTGTAGTTGCTCGCAGCTACACTACCCTTCCCTGTCCGGCGGTTCCCACAGGTTCCCTTACAGACCTGCACATCCCTTCGATCTCCAGGAACTTAGTTGGTGTCGCCTATCTTTAGGACCTCGGCGTCACCACTACTTTCCCTGGTCACGACGGTACGCGGTCTGTACTGAGGCCGCCTCAAGTGCCCCCCTTGCAACGTTCCCCAGGACCTCT
>BQMB01001256.1:0-100786 GCA_027943415.1 Closterium sp. NIES-67 | reverse complement strand
AAGGTAGGGGTGATTAAGCAAGGTAGGGGTGATAAAGCAAGGAAGGGGTGATTAAGCAACGTAGCGGGGATTCAGAAAGATGGGGAGAATTCAGTTAGGTAGGGGGATTCAACAAGGTAAGGTTGATACACTAGGAAGGGGGGATTCAGCAAGGTTGAAGGGATTCAGCAAGGTAGGGTTGATTAAGCAAGGTACGGGTTTGTAATAAAGGTAGGGGTGATTAAGCAAGGTAGTGGAAACTCAGTAAGGTAGGGAAGATTCGGCAAGAGAGGGGGAATTCAGCAAGGTAGGGGTGACTTATGCTAGGTAGGGGTTATAAATCAAGGTATGGGAGACTAAGGAAGGTAGGAGTGCTTAAACAAGGTAGCGGAAATTCAGCAAGGTGGTGGGAATGCAGAAAGGTAAGGCGTAGTTAAGCAAGGTAGGGATGATTCAGCAAGGGAGGGGGGATTCAGCAAGGTAGGGATGATTAAGCAAGGTAGGGATGATTAATCAAGAAAGGGGTAATAAAGCCACGTAGAGTGAATTCAGCAAAAGGGTGGGAAGCCAGCAAATTAGGTGTGATAAATCAAGGTAGGGGTGACTCAGAAAGGTAGGGGTGATTAAGCAAGGTAAGGTTGATTAAGCAAGGTAGGGGGAATTCATCAAAGTAGCGGTGAGTATGCAAGAAGGGGTCGATTCCACAAGATGGGAGGAATTAAGCAAGGTAGGGGTAATTCAGCAAGGTAAGGGTGATTAAGCAAGGCAGGGGTGATTAGTCATTAAAGGGGTAATCAAGCAAGAAAGGAGTGATTTTACAAGGTAGGGGGAATTCAGCAAGGTAGGGGGAATTCAGCAATCATGTGGGAATTCAGCAAGATAGAGGGAATCCAGCAAGTCAGGGGTGATTATGCAAGGTTGACGTAATTTAGCAAGAAAGGGGGGATTCAGCAAGGTAGGGGTGATCAAGCAAGTTAGTGGTGTTTCAGCAAGGAAGGGGCAGTTCAGCATCATAGGTGTCATTAATCATGATCGGGGGAATTCAGCAAGGTAGGGGTGATTAATTAAGGTAGGGGGGATTCAGCAAGAGAGGGGAAATTCAGCGAGGTAGGGATGATTAAGCAATGTTGGGGTGATTCAGCAAGAAAGGGGGGACTCAGCAAGATAAAGAGAACTCAGCAAGGTAGGGGTGATTCGGCAAGGTTTAGGGGGATTCAGCAATGTAGCAGTGATTCAGCAAGGTAGGGGTGATTGATCAAGGTAGGGGTGATTAAGCAAGGAAGAGGGAATTCAGAAAGTGGGTGGGTATTAGCAAGGTAGGTGTTGGTGCAATCCTATGGCTTGCACTCGCTTGTCTTCCTTGTTTGTGTGTGTACATGCATGGCATGGAATGACTTGTGAGTCTATGCCATTGCTATCTAGTGCTTGTGTGTGTGTTTGAATGGTGTATCACAATGTGGTTTGTGTCGGTCAAGACATTATCGAGTTTTCACAACTCGCATGTCAAGTCGTCGTTTGCGTGTCGCATGTGTTTGTCCATTTTGTCGAGTGTGAAGTGTCCATCGCATTGTAGGTGTGTGCAGAAAGCCCTCATCAACTGAAGAAGAATTTATCTTGCAGAATCAAGACCAAGAGCTCAAGATTTCAAGCCCAAGGGAAGTGGATAAATATTAAAATAGTGAAAAATATTAATGCTACTTCATGTAGTGTTACATTTCACTTGGTCCAGCCCCTTGTTGAGTTTGTTTTGAGTCACTTCGTGGTTGGGTACTCTATGGTGGTGTACCACCAACCTGGACCTTGGCTTGTGGGGCTTGTAGAGGCTGAGAACCATCTCAATCTCGATTCTTCTTGCTAAGTTTGTACTTCTAAGACTACAGTGCTGCTATACCTCCTACCAGTCAAACCGCCATAGCGTCCTCAAATCATCATGAAATTTCATGACTCAACTTTCTGCTGATAGGAAATAGCAACGTGCTCCAGACCCAACTTACAGATCACCGTTTGAGATACAGATCAGCTTGTTATCGGTATTTGAAGCCGTTTGACAGAAATCCGACTGTGCACTCTATCTCCAATTTAGGCACATCTGAGCCTATTGTGATTATAACAAGTGGTATCAGAGCCCCTTGGAGCCATTTCGACCATGCCTAGATCTGGGGAAGGGAGTGGAAGAGGTGCTGGAGGTAGAGACGATGCCCAAGTACAAGGCCAACACCAAGATCCACCCACTGCTCCGGTGCAACCTAGCCTTGGCCCCTCTAGGGATGAGCCTAGAGTGTTTGGCCTTGACAAGTTCAACGGTGACAACTTTGCTGAGTGGTCCTTCAAGATGGAGAACATCTTTGACCACTATGATCAGCTGGAGGTGATGGAAGGAACGGAGAAGCGCCCCGAGAATGACCCGGAGAAGAGCTCGTGGGTGCAGAAGAGCGCACATGGCTATCTTCTACTTGGGCAAGCATTGGGGAGCAGCCAAATCCATCACATCAAGCCTTTTCAGCGTGAACCAGCAAAGGGACCAAAGGCATGGGCTGCTCTCAAGGGTGTACATGCTCCTGCAACAGCGACGGTGGCTGTGGCTTTGAAAAGGCAATTGGTGGCACTTCGAATTGACGAAGGCAAACCGGTGGAGGAAGGAGTGCAGAAATTCTTTGACTTGTTGACATGGCTCGAAGGAGCTGACCTGAACAACAGTGACCTTCAAAAGAAGACACGCTGCTGGCCTTACTTCCACACTCATGTTCCTCACTCATCATCAACCTAAATCGAGATCCGCCCCGCCTCTCACTCGAAGACGTGAAGGGAAATCTTACAAGAAGATTTCCGCCGTCACGAATTGGCGGGTCCCGATGGTGCCGGAATGGCAAGCATGGGCCGTGGGCACGGCAGTGGAAGGGGCAGAGGGCGAGGAGGAAGATTTGACAGCATGAACTTCAATGGAGACCGTCGTAATGGAGGGTATGGCAGCAACAACAACAATAATTCAGCAAGGTATGCGTGATTAAGCAAGGTAGGGGGGATTCAGGAAGTTAGGGAGAATTTAGCAAGGAAGGGGGGATTCAGCTAGGTAGGGATGATTCAACAAGGAAGGGGGGATTCATTAAGGAAGGGCTGATTATACAAGGTAGGGGAGATTATTAAAGGCATGGGTGATTAAGCAAGGAAGGAAGAATTCAGCAAGGTAGGGTTGATTAATCAAGGTAGGGGTGATTCAGCAAGAGAGGGTTGATTAAGCAACGTAGTGGGAATTCAACAAGATAGGGACGATAAAAAAAGGAAGGGGTAATTCAGAAAGGGAGGGGGGATTCAGCAATGTAAGAGAACTCAGCAAGGTAGGTTAGATTCAGCGAGATAGGGGGGATGGAGAAATTTAGGGGCGATTAAGCAAGGTAGGGATGATTCATCAAGGAAGAGGGGGTTCAACAAGGTAGGGGGGATTCGGCAAGTTAGGGGGGATTCAGCAATGTAGCAGTGACTCAACAAGGTAGGAATGATTAATCAAGGTAGGGGTGATTGAGCAAGGAAGAGGGAATTCAGCAAGGAGGTGGGAATTCAGCAAGATGGGGGTGATAAAGCATGGTAGGGGTGATTTAGCAAGGTAGGGGTGATTTAGCAAGTTAGTGGAAATTTTGCAAGGTAGGGGAGATTCAGTGAGATGGGGAAAATTCAGCAAGGTAGGGGGATTCAGTAAGAGAGGGGAATTCAGCAAGGTAGGGGTGATTAATGCTAGGTAGGGGTGATTAATGCTAGGTAGGGGTTATTAATCAAGGTATGGGAGACTAAGCAAGGAAGGAGTGCTTAAACAAGGTAGGGTGGATTCAGCAAGGGAGGCGTAATTAATCAAGGTAGGGATGATTCAGCAAGGTGGGGGGGATTCAGCAAGAAAGGGATGATTAAGCATTGTAAGGACAATCAAGGTAGAGGGAATCCAACAAAATGGTGGGACTTCAGCAAGGTAGGTGTGATTAAGCAAGCTAGAGGTGATTAAGCAAGTCAGGGGTGATATAGCAAGGTAGGGGTGATTAACCAAGGTAGAGGTGATTAAGAAAGGTAGGGATGTTTCAGCAAGATAAGGAGAATTCAGCAAGGAAGGGGTGATTATGGAAGGTAGCAGAAATTCAGCAGGATAGGGGTGATTGAGCAAGTAAGGTGTGGTTAATACAGTTAGGGGTGATTGAGCAAGGTCGGGGTGATAAAGCAAGGTACTGGAAATTCAGCAAGGTAAGGGGGATTCAGCAAGAGAGGGAAAATTCAGAAAGGTAGGGGTGATTATCCTATGAAGGGGTTATTAATCAAAGTATGTGAGACTAAGCAAGGTACGAGTGCTCAAACAAGGTAGGGGGTATTCAGCAAGGTAGTGGGAATTCAGCAAGGTAGGCGTAATTAAGCAAGGCAGGGATGATTCAGCAAGGTGAGGGGGATTCAGTAAGGTAGGGAGCATCATAGGGATAATTATTCAAGGTAACATCATAGGGATAATTATTCAAGATAGGGGTGATCAAGCAAGCTAGAGGGAATACAGCAATGGGACAAAGCAAGGTAGTGGTAATTCAGCAAGATAGGGGTCATTAAGCAAGGAAGGGGTGGTAAAGCAAGGTAGAGGGAATTCAGCAAGGGGGTGGGAATTCTGCAAGGTAGGGGTGATTAAGCAAGACAGGGGTGATTAAGCAAGGTAGGGGTGCTTAAGCAAGGTACTGGTGATTATGAAACATGGGATGATTCAGTAAGATAGTGAGAATTGAGCAATGTAAAGGTAATTAAGCAAGGTATGGGGGATTCTGCAAGATAGGGAGAATTCAGCAAGTTAGGGGGGATTCAGCAAGGTAGGGTTCATTCAACAAGGAAGGGGGGATTCAGCAAGGTAGAGTTGATTAAGCAAGGTAGGGGTGATTAATAAAGGTAGGGGTGATTGAGCAAGGTAGGGGTGATTAAGCAAGGAAGGAGGAATTCAGCAAGGTAGGGTTGATTAAGCAATGTAGGGTTGATTCGGCACGATATGGGTGATTAGGCTATGTAGGGGTGATAAATCAAGGTAGGGGTCATCAAGCAAGGTAGGATTGATTAAGCATGGTAGGGATGGTTAATCACGGTGGGGGTGGTTAATCAAGGATGAGGGAATTTAGCAAGGTAGGGGTGATTAAGAAAGGGAGGGATGATTCAGCAAGGTGGGGAGAATTCAGCAAGGTCATGGGGAGTTTGCAAGGTAGGGTTGATTCGACATTGAAGGGGGGATTCAGAAAGTTAGGGGTGATAGCAAGGTAGGCGTGATTAAGCAAGGTAGTGGAAATTCAGCAAGGTAGGGGAGATTCAGCGAGATAGGTAAACATCAGCAAAGAAGGGGGGATTCAGAAAGAGAGGGGAGATTCAGCAAGGTAGGGGTGTTTAATGCTAGGTACGGGTTATAAATCAATATGTGGGAGACAAAGAAAGATACGAGTGCTTAAACAAGGTAGGGGGAATACAGCAAGGTAGGGGGAATTTAGCAAGGTAGGCGTAATATAGCAAGGTAGGGATGATTCAGCAAGGTGGTGGAGATTCAGCAAAGTAGGGATGATTAAGAATT
Organism: Closterium sp. NIES-67; assembly: GCA_027943415.1. NCBI lineage: Eukaryota > Viridiplantae > Streptophyta > Zygnematophyceae > Desmidiales > Closteriaceae > Closterium > Closterium sp. NIES-67. The sequence goes on along the minus strand of BQMB01001256.1, from coordinate 95,241 downwards.
GTAGGGATGATTTCTAAAGATAGAAGTGATTAAGCAAGGTAGCGGGAATTCAGAGAATGGGTGGGAATTCAGCAACGTAGGGGTGATTAAGCAAGGTAGGGGTGATTAAGCAAGGTAGGGGTTATTTAGAAAGGTAGGGTGATTAAGCAAGGTAGAGGGAATTCCAAAAAGGGTGGGGAATTCAAAAAAATTAGGGGTGATTAAGCAAGGTAGTGGGAATTCAGCAATATAGGGGTGATTAAGCAAGGAAAGGGTGATAAAGCAAGGTAGATGGAATACAGCAAGATAGTGAGAATTGAGCAAGGTAAGGGTAATTAAGCAAGGTAGGGGGAATCTGCAAGTTAGGAAAATTCAGCAAGATATCAGGAATTCTGCAAATTTCAGGTGATTAAGCAATATTGGGGTGATTAATCAGAGTAGGGATCATTAATCAAGGTAGGAGTGAGTAAACAAGGTAGTGGGAATTCAGCAAGGTAGGGGTGATAAAGCAATGTAGGGGTGATTCAACATGCTAGGCTTGATTAACCAACCTAGAGGGAATTCAGCAAGGGTGGGATGATTAATAATGGTAGGAGTGATTCAGAAAGGGAGGGGGATTCAGCAAGATAAAGAGAAATCAGCAAGGTAGGGGAGATTCAATGAGGTCGGGGAATGGAACAATATTGGGGTGATCAAGCAAGGTAGAGTCAGCTTTTCGGCCGGTGTGCTTTTCGACCGTGTGTTTTCGACCGATGTGCTTTTCGACCGGTGTGCCTTTTGACCGGTGTGCCTTTGGACCGGTCTGCCTTTGGACCGGTGTGCTTTTGTACCGGTGTGCTTTTCGACCGGTGTGCTTTTCGACCGGTGTTCTTTTACGACCGGTGAGCTTTTCGACCGGTGTTTTTCTCGACTGGTGTCTTTTTCGACCGGTGTGCTTTTCGACTGGTATGCTATTCAATCGGTGTGCTTTTCGATCAGCGTGCTTTTCGACCGGTATGCTTTTCGACCTTTGTGCTCTCCTTCCGGTGAGCTTTTCTTCTGGTATGCTTTTCGACCAGTGTGCTTTTCGACCAATGTGCTTTTCAACCGGTGAGCTTTTCAAATGGTGTGCTTTTCGATCGGTGGGCTTTTTGACCGGTGGGCTTTTCGACCGGTGTGCTTTTCGACCGGTGTGCTTTTCGACCGGTGTGCTTTTCGACCGGTGTGCTTTTCGACCGGTGAGCTTTTCGACCGGTGTGCTTTTCGACCGGTGTGCTTTTCGACTGGTGTGCTTTTCGACCGGTGTGCTTTTCGGCCGGTGTGCTTTTCGGCCGGGGTGCTTTTGACCGGGGTGCTTTTCGACCGGTGTGTTTTCGACCGGTGAGCTTTTCGACCGGTGTGCTTTTCGACCCGTGAGCTTTTCGACCGTTGAGCTTATCAACCAGTGTGCTTTTCCACCGGTGTGCTTTTCGACCGGGGGCTAATCGACCGGTGTGCTTTTGGACCGGTGTGCTTTTTGACCGGTGTTCTTTTCGACCAGTGTGCATTTCGACCGGTGTGCTTTTGGACCGGTGTGCTTTTCGCCTAGTGTGCATTTCGACCGGTGCGATTTTCGACCAGTATGCTTTTTGACCGGTGTGCTTTTCGACCAGTGTGCTTTCGATCGGTGTGCTTTTCGACCGGTGAGGTTTTTGACCGGTGAGGTTTTCGACCGGTGAGCTTTTCGACCGGTGTTCTTTTTGATCCGAATGCTTTTCGACCGGTGTGCTTTTGGACCGGTGTGCTTTTGGACCGGTGTGCTTTTCGACTGGTGTGCTTTTCGACCGTTGTTTTTTCGACTTGTGTGCTCTTCACTGTGTGCTTTGGACTGGTGCTTTTTGCGTTGGTGTGTTCGAGCGGTGTGCTTTTCGACCGTGAGGTTTTTCGATCGGTTAGGTTTTTGACCAGCTCTTCGACCGATGTTCTTTTCGACCGGTGTGCTTTTCGACCTGTGTGCTTTTCGACTGGTGAGCTTTTACGACCGTAGTGCTTTTCGATGGGTGTGCTTTTTCGCCCTATGTGCTTTTCGACCGGTGTGCCTTTCGACCCGTGTGCTTTTTTCGACCGGTGTGGCTTGGACCGGTGTGCCTATTGTACTGGTGTGCTATTGTTCTGGTGTGCTTTTCGAACGGTGTGCTTTTCGACCGGTGAGCGTTTCGACCGGTGTGCTTTTTGACTGGTGTGCTTTTCAACAAGTGTGCTTTTCTAACGGTGTGCTTTTCGACGGGTGTGCTTTTTGACCGGTGTGCTTTTGGACAGGTGAGGTTTTCGACTGGTGAGGTTTTTGACCGGTGAGCTTTTCGACCAGTGTGCTTTTCGACCGGTGTGCATTTCGACCGGTGTGCTTTTTGACCCATCTGCTTTTGGACTGGTGTGCTTTTCAACTGGTGTGCTTTTCCACCAGTGTGTTTTTCGACCAGGGTTCTTTCGACCGGGGTGCATTTCGAGCGGTGTGCTTTTGGACCGGTGTGCTTTCAAACAGTGTGCCTTTCGACTGGTGTGCTTTTTGACGGGTGTGCTTTTCAACCGGTGTGCTTTTCAGGCAAGGTGCTTTTCAATCGGTGTGCTTTTCGACGGGTGTGCTTTTCAATCAATGTGCTTTTCGCCCAGTGTGCTTTCAAACTTGTGTGCTTTCGACCGGTGTGAATTTCGACCGGTGTGAATTTCGACCGGTGTGCTTTCAGACTAGTGGGCTTCCGTCCATTGTGCTTTTCACCGGTTGCTTTTCACCGGGGTGCTTTCAATCGGTGGAGCTTCTCGACCGGGGTGCTTTTGACCGGGGTGCTTTTCGACCGGTGTGTTTTTCGACCGGTGAGCTTTTCGACTGGGTGTGCTTTTCGACCCGTGAGCTTTTCGACCGTTGAGCTTATCAACCGGTGTGCTTTTCCACCGGGTGTGGCTTTTCGACCGGGGGGGCTAATCGACCGGTGTGCTTTTGGACCGGTGTGCTTTCGACCAGAGTGCTTTTCGACCGGTGTGCTTTTCGACCTGTGTGCTTTTCAACCGGTGTGCCTTTTCGATCAGTGTGCTTTTCGACGGGTGTGCTTTTCGATCTGTGTGCTTTTCGAACGATGTGGCTTTTCAACCAGGGTACTTTCAATCAGTGAGCTTCTCCACCGGTGTGCTTTTCGACCGGTGTGCTTTTTGACCGGTGTGCTTTCGACCGGTGTGCTTTTCGACCGGTGTGCTTTTCAACCGGTGTGCTTTTCGACCGGTGTGCTTTTCAACCGGTGTGCTTTTCCACCAATATGCTATTTGACTGGTGAGCTTTTCGATCGGTGAGCGTATCAACCAGTGTGCTTTTCCACCCAGTGTGCTTTTTGACCAGGGATCTTTTGACAGGTACTTTTTTGAGGTGTGCATTTCGACCGGTGTGCTTTTCGAATGGTGTGCTTTTCGACGGGTGTGCTTTTCGATCTATGTGTCTCGACCGGTGTAATTTCAGACTAGTGTGCTTTCGACCGGTGTGCTTTTCGACCGATGTGCTTTTCAACCGGGTGCTTTCTATCGGGGAGCTTCTCGATCGGTGTGCTTTTCGACCGGTGTGCTTTTCGACCGGTTTGCTTTTTGACCGGTGTGCTTTTCGACGTGTGTGCTTTCCGACCGGTGTGCTTTTCGACCGCTGTGCTTTTCAACCAGTGTGCTTTCCAACCGGTGTGCTTTTTGACCGGTGAGGTTTTCGACTGGTGAGGTTTTCGACCGGTGTGCTTTTCGACCAGTGTGCATTTTCGATCGGTGTGCTTTTGGACCGGTGTGCTTTTCGCCTAGTGTGCATTTCGACCGGTGCGCTTTTCGACTGGTATGCCTTTTCGACCGGTGTGCTTTTCGACCAGTGTGCTTTCGATCGGTGTGCTTTTTCGACCGGTGAGGTTTTTGACCGGTGAGGTTTTTCGACCGGTGAGCTTTTCGACCGGTGTTTCTTTTTGATCCGAATGCTTTTTCGACCGGTGTGCTTTTGGACCGGTGTGCTTTTGGACCGGTGTGCTTTTCGACTGGTGTGCTTTTCGAATGGTGTGCTTTTCGACCGGTGTACTTTTCGACTTGTGTGCTCTTCGACTGGTGTGCTTTTGGACCGGTGTGCTTTGGAGCGGTGTGCTTTTCGACCGGTTGAGGTTTTCGATCGGTTAGGTTTTCGACCAGCTCTTCGACCGGTTGTGTTTTTTCGACCGGTGTGCATTTCGACCAGTGTGCTTTTCGACTGGTGAGCATTTACGACCGTAGTGCTTTTCGATGGGTGTGCTTTTCCAACGGTGTGCTTTTCGACGGGTGTGCTTTTCGATCTTTGTGCTTCTCGACCGGTGTAATTTCAGACTAGTGTGTTTTGGACCGGTGTTCTTGTCAAGCGGGGTGCTTTCTATCGGTGAGCTTCTCGATAAGTGTGCTTTTCGACCGGTGTGCTTTTCGACCGGTTTGCTTTTCGACTGGTGTGCTTTTCGACGTGTGTGCTTTCCGACCGGTGTGCTTTTCGACAGCTGTGCTTTTCAACAAGTGTTGCTTTCCGACCGGTGTGGTTTTTGACCGGTGTGCATTTCGACCCATCTGCTTTTGGACTGGTGTGCTTTTCGCCTAGTGTGCATTTCGACCGGTGCGTTTTTCGACCGGTCTGCTTTTCGACCGCTGTGCTTTTCGACCAGTGTGCTTTCGATCCGTGTGCTTTTCGACCGGTGAGGTTTTTGACCGGTGAGGTTTTCGACTGGTGAGCTTTTCGACTGGTGTTCTTTTCGACCCGAATGCTTTTCGACCGGTGTGCTTTTCGACCGGTGTGCTTTTGGACCGGTGTGCTTTTGGACTGGTTTGCTTTTCGAATGGTATGCTTTTCGACCGGTGTACTTTTCGACTTGTGTGCTCTTCGACTGGTGTGCTTTTGGACCGGTGTGCTTTCGAGCGGTGTGCTTTCCGACCGGTGAGGTTTTCGATCGGTTAGGTTTTTGACCAGCTCTTCGACCGATGTTCTTTTCGACCGGTGTGCTTTTCGACCAGTGTGCTTTTCGACTGGTGAGCTTTACGACCGTAGTGTTTTTTGACCGGTGTGCTTTTCGAACGGTGTGCTTTTCGACGGGTGTGCTTTTCAATCTGTGTGCTTCTCGACCAGTGAAATTTCAGACTAGTGTGCTTTCGACTGGTGTGCTCTTCGACCGGTGTTCTTTTCAACCGGGGTGCTTTCTATCGGTGAGCTTCTCGATCGGGTGTGCTTTTCGACCGGTGTGCTTTTCGACCGGTTTGCTTTTCGACCGGTGTGCTTTTCAACCAGTGTGCTTTCCGACCGGTGTGCTTTTCGACCGCTGTGCTTTTCAACAAGTTGTGCTTTCCGACCGGTGTGCTTCTTGACCGGTGTGCTTTTCGACTGGTGTGCTTTTCAAATGGTTTGCTTTTCGACCGGTGTACTTTTCAGCTTGTATACTCTTCGACTGGTGTGCTTTTGGACCGTGGTGCTTTCGAGCGGTGTGCTTTTCGATCGGTGAGGTTTTTGATTGGTTAGGTTTTCGACCAGCTCTTCGACTGATGTTCTTTTCGACCGGTGTGCTTTTCGACCAGTGTGCTTTTCGACTGGTGAGCTTTTACGACCGTAGTGCTTTTAGATGGGTGTGCTTTTCGACCGGTGTGCTTTTCGCCCTATGTGCTTTTCGACCGGTGTGCCTTTCGACCAGTGTGCTTTTTCGACCGGTGTGCCTTTGGACCGGTGTGCCTATTGTACTGGTGTGCTATTGTACTGGTGTGCTTTTCAAACGGTGTGCTTTTCGACCGGTGAGCGTTTCCACCGGTGTGCTTTTCGACCGGTGTGCTTTTCAACGGGTGTGCTTTTCTAACGGTGTGCTTTTCGACGGGTGTGCTTTTCGACCGGTGTGCTTTTGGACAGGTGAGGTTTTCGACTGGTGAGGTTTTCTACCGGTGAGCTTTTCGACCAGTGTGCTTTTCGACCGGTGTGCTTTTCGACCGATCTGCTTTTTGACTGGTGTGCTTTTCAACTGGTGTGCTTTTCCACCAGTGTGCTTTTCGACCGGGGTTCTTTCGACCGGGGTGCATTTTGACCGGTGTGCTTTTGACCGGTGTGCTTTCAAACTGTGTGCCTTTCGACTGGTGTGCTTTTTGACGGGTGTGCTTTTCAACCGGTGTGCTTTTTCAGCAGGTGTGCTTTTCGATCGGTGTGCTTTTCGACGGGTGTGCTTTTCAATCAATGTGCTTTTCGCCCAGTGTGCTTTCAAACTAGTGTGCTTTCGACCGGTGTGAATTTCGACTGGTGTGCTTTCAGACTAGTGGGCCTTCCGTCCATTGTGCTTTTCGACCGGTGTGCTTTTCAACCGGGGTGCTTTCAATCGGTGAGCTTCTCGACCGGGTGTGCTTTTCGACCGGTGTGGCTTTTCGACCGGTGTGCTTTTCGACCGGTGTGCGTTTCGACCGGTGTGCTTTTCAACTGGGGTGCTTTTCAACCGGTGTGCTTTTTGACCGGTGTGCTTTTTCGATCTGTGTGCTTTTCGACCAGTGTGCTTTTTGACAGGTATGTTTTTTGTCCGGTGTGCTATTCGACCGGTGTGCTGTTCAACCTGGGTGCTTTCAATCGGTGGAGCTTCTCAACTGGTGTGGCTTTTCGACCTGTGTGCTTTTCGATGGGTGTGCTTTTCGACCAGTGTGCTTTTCAACTGGTGTGCTTTTCGACATGTGTGCTCTTCGACCAGTGTGCTTTTGGACTGGTGTGCTTTCGAGCGGTGTGCTTTTTGACTGGTGAGCTTTTCGAACGGTGTTCTTTTCGACCGGTGTGCTTTTCGACCGGTGTGCTTTTCGACCGGTGAGCTTTTACGACCGGTGTGCTTTTTGACGGGTGTGCTTTTCGACCTGTGTGCTTTATGAACCGGTGTGCTTTTGGATTGGTGTGCTTTCGACCGGTGTGCTTTTCGACCGTTGTGCTTTTCGGACTGGTGTGCTTTTCGACCTGTGTGCTTTTCGACCGGGTGTGCTTTTCAACCTCTGTGCTTTTCGACCGGTGTGCCTATTGTACGGGTGTGCTATTGTACCGGTGTGCTTTTCGACCGATGTGCTTTTCGACCGGTGTGCTTTACGACCAGTGTGATTTTCAAACGGTGTGCTTTTTGACGGGTGTGCTTATTGATCTGTGTGCTTTTCGACAGGTGAGGTTTTCGACCGGTGAGGTTTTCGACCGGTGAGGTTTTCGACCGGTGAGGTTTTCGACCGGTGAGCTTTTCGAACGGTGTTCTTTTCGACCAGTGTGCATTTCGACCGGTGTGCTTTTTGATCCGTGTGCTTTTGGACCGGTGTCCTTTTCAACCGGTGTGCTTTTTCGACTGGTGTGCTTTACGACTTGTGTGCTTTTCGAACGGTGTGCTTTTCGACCGGTGTCCTTTTCAACCTGTATGCTTTTTGACCGGTGTGCTTTTGGACCTGTGTGCTTCCGAGCGGTGATCTTTTCGACCGGTGACCTTTTCGACCGGTGTGCTTTTCGACTGGTGAGGTTTTCGACCGGTGAGGTTTTCACCCGGTGAGCTTTTCGACCGGTGAGGTTTCGACCGGTGTGCATTTCGACCGGTGTGCTTTTTGACCTGTGTGCTTTTGGACCGGTGTGCTTTTCGACCGGTGTGCTTTTCGACTGGTGTGCTTTACGACCGGTGTGCTTTTCGAACGGTGTGCTTTTCGACCGGTGTGCTTTTCGACTTGTATGCTTTTCGACTTGTATGCTTTTCAACCGGTGTGCTTTTGGACCCGTGTGCTTCCGAGCGGTGATCTTTTCGACCGGTGTTCTTTTCGACCGGTGTGCTTTTCGACTGGTGAGGTTTTCGACCGGTGAGGTTTTCGACCGGTGGAGCTTTTCGACAGGTGTTCTTTTCGACCAGTGTGCTTTTCGACTGGTGTGCTTCTCGACTGGTGAGCTTTTACGACCGGTGTGCTTTTCGACGGGTGTGCTTTTCGACCGGTGTGCCTTTCGACCAGTGTGCTTTATGACCGGTGTGTTTGAATGGTGTATCAAAATGTGGTTTGTGTCGGTCAAGACATTATCAAGTTTTCACAACTCGCATGTCAAGTCGTCGTTTGCGTGTCGCATGTGTTTTTCCATTTTGTCGAGTGTTTAGTGTCCATCACATTGTAGGTGTGTGCAGCAATCCCTCATCAACTGAAGTTGAATTTATCTTGCAGAATCAAGACCAAGAGCTCAAGATTTCAAGCCCAAGGGAAGTGTATAAATATTTGAATAGTGAAAAATATTAATGCTACTTCATGTAGTGTTACATTTCACTTGGTCCAGCCCCTTGTTAAGTATATTTTGAGTCTCTTTGTGGTTGGGTACTCTGTGGTGGTGTACCACCAACCTGGACCTTGGCTCGTGGGGCTTGTAGAGGCTGAGAACCATTTTTATCTCGATTCTTCTTGCTAAGTTTTTACTTTGCTGCTATACCTCTTACCAGTCAAACCGCCATAGCGTCGTCAACTCTTCATGGAATTTCATGATTCAACTTGCTGCTGATAGGAAACAGCAACGCGCTCCAGACCCAACTTAGAGATCACCGTTTAAGATACAGATCATCTCGCTATCCGTATTTGAAGCCGTCTGACGGAAATCCGACTGTGCACTCTCTCCAATTTAGGCACATCTGAGCCTATTGTGATTATAACAAGTGGTATCAGAGCCCCTTGGAGTCATTTCAACCATGCCTAGATCTGGGGAAGGGAGTGGAAGAGGTGCTGGAGGCAGAGACGATGCCCAAGTACAAGGCCAACACCAAGATCCACCCACTGCTACGGTGCAACCTAGCCTTGGCCCCTCTAGGGATGAGCCGAGAGTGTTTGGCCTTGACAAGTTCAATAGTGACAACTTTGCAAGGTAGGGGTGATTAAGAAAGGGAGGGATGATTCAGCAAGATAGGGAGAATTCATAAAGGTAGAGGTGACTGAGAAAGAGGGTGGAAATTCAGCAAGATAGGGAGAAGGTAGGGGTGATTAAGCAAGCAAGTGGGGATTCGGCAAAGTATGGGTGATTAAGCAAGGTAGTGGGAATTCAGCAAGGTAGGGGTGATTAAGCAAGGTAGGGGTTATTTAGCAAGGTATGGCTGATTTAGCAAGGTAGGGCTGAATTAGCAAAGTAGGAATGACAAATCAAGGTAGGGGTGATTAAGAAAGGGAGGAATGAATTCAGCAAGGTAGGGGTGATTAATCAAGGTAGTGGGGATTAGGAAAGATAGGGATGATTCAGCAAGATGGTGAGAATTGAGCAATATAAGGGTAACAAAGCAAGGTATGGGGGATTCTGCAAGATAGGGAGAACTCAGCAAGGAAGGGGGGATTCAGCAAGGTAGGGTTCATTCAACAAGGAAGGGGGGATTCAGCAAGATATGTTTGATTAAGCAAGGTAGGGGTGATTAATAAAGGTAGGGATGATTGAGCAAGGTAGGGGTGATTAAGCAAGGTAGGGGTGATTAAGCAAGGTAGTTGAAATTAAGCAAGATAGGGAGGATTCAGCAAGAGAGGAAGAATTTAGCAAGGTAGGGATGATTATTAGGGGTTTTTAATCAAGGAATGGGAGACTAAGCAAGATACGAGTGCTTAAACAAGGTAGGGGAAATCCGGCAAGGTTGTGGGAATTCAGCAAGGTAAGCGAAATTAAGTAAGGTAGGGAAGATTCAGCAAGATGGGGGGATTCAGCAAGGTAGGGATGATAAAGCAAGGTAGAGGTTATTCAGGAAGGTAGGGATGATTAAGCATGGTATGGGCTATTGAGCAAGAGGGTGAGAATTCAGCAAGATAGGTAGAAGATAGGGGTGATTAAACAAGGGAGGGGGGATTCAGCTAGATAGGGGTGATTGAGAAAGGCTGGGGTGATTAAGCAAGGAAAGGGTGATAAAGCAAGGTAGGGGTGATTAAGCAAGGTAGGGGTGATCCAGCAAGGAAAGGTTTATTAAGCAACGTAGTGGTGATTCCGCAACGTAGGGGAGGAGATTCAGCAAGACAGGGGGAATGGAGCAATTTAGAGGTGATTAAGCAAGGAAGAGGGAATTCAGCAAGGGGGTCGGAATGCAGCAATGTAGGGGTGATTTGGCAAGGTAGGGGTGATTCAGCAAAGTAGGGGTGATTTAGCAATAAAGGGGTGATTAAGCAATGTAGGGGTGATTAAGAAAGGGAGGGATGATTCAGCAAGACAGGGAGAATTCAGCAAGATAGGTAGAAGATAGGGGTGATTAATCAAGGGAGGGGGGATTCAGCAAGATAGGGGTGATTGAGAAAGGCTGGGGTGATTAAGCAAGGAAAGGGTGATTAAGCAAGGTAGGGGTGATTAATAAAGGTAGGCATGATTCAGTAAGATAGGGAGAATTCAGCAAGGTAGGGGTTATTTAGCAAGGTAGGTTGGACTCAGCAAGATAGGGAGAATTCATTAAGGTAGGGGGGATTCAGCAAGGTAGGGTTGATTCAACAAGGGAGGGGGGATTCAGCAAGGTAGGGGTGATTATGCAAGGAAGGGGTGATTAAGCAGGGTAGAGGGAATTCAGTAAGGGGGTGAGAATTCTGCATGGTAGGGGTGATTAATCAAGGCAGGGGTGATAAAGCAAGGCAGGTGTGATTCAGCAAGGAAGGGGTGATTATGCAAGGCAGGGGTGATTAAGAAAGGTAGGAATGATTCAGCAAGATTGGGAGAATTGAGCAGGGTAGGTGTGAGAGTACGACCCCGTTACACCACTTGGCTTTTTCCCTATTTCCTTTTCCTTCCATTTCTCTTTTTACCGCATCTCATTTGTTATCCAGCTATTATCATTATATCACCGACCAGGCTTGGGATGTATTGGTGCGCTCTATCTAGCGTAATCCTGCCGTAATCCCTTAAAGCCAATAGCCTCGCGTGGCTATACGCAGGGTGATTCTATCTTCTAGAAGGGTCTATTCCCTTAGGATAAGATAAACCTGGTTACCTGATGTACTTTGGAAGTATAAAAGCGCCTTGTACTGATCGATAATGCAACCTTTCCTCGACACATTCGATCCTGTGACACTTGGTAATCAGAGCTTTTCTCACTCGACCGCGCTCAGCTAAGCAGCAGCAGCGGGGGTCCAGCCTCGAAAAACCGCCGGGGGCGACCAATTCGACGCCGATTCTGGTAAGCACCAGCTCCGCGATTTTCGAATTACCCCCTCCATGCGTGTTTTGAACAGGATGGCAACCTTCGACAACGCCGAGGTTACCCAGCAGCTCTTCGCGCGCATCGCAGCCCTTCAGGAGGAAATGCGAGCGGATCGCGAAGCGTGGCGAAACCAGTTCGAGCGAGTAACTCGACTCGCCGGAGCGCAGCACGAGACGACAACGGCGACGACGCAGCAGTCGCAGCAGTTTCTCGAGGCTCCGAAACCGCGCCCACCTGAGCCGTTCGATCCGAGCGATCGAAACTCCGACGCCCGCAAATGGATCGCCGGGATGGAGATCTACTTCGCAGCCGTCGGATGGAGCTCGCCAGTCTGGGACGGTCAACGTGTACGACTCGCGGCGACACTAATGCGAGGGCCGGCACTCGAGTGGATTGGCGGCAACAGTACTTTCATCCACGGTGAAGCCACGTGGCAGCAGTTCCGCGCAGACCTGCTGAGACGCTTCGAACCGATAAATTCCAGTTTCCTTGCCCGGGAAAAAATTCATCGACACCGACAGTTCGGGAGTGTAGCGCAGTACACGCAGAAGATGGAGGAATTTTATAACCGCATTCCCGACCTGACCGAAGGGGAAAAAGTACAATCGTACCTCGTCGGGCTGAAGACCGAAGTCAAACGACAAGTCGCAGCGTCAAACTACGCGAGCTACAGTGACGTCGTTTCGGCAGCGGAGCGCTTCGACATGGTCAACGCCGGAACACGACGGACGCACGTCGGCATTACACGACAGGGCGACCGCTCGGCTCACCCCACGTTCGCCGACCCGATGGAAGTTGACAGATTCGAGGGGCGGCCACGTCCGAAAAACACCAACTACACGTGTGATTTTTGCGGGGTGCCGGGCCACCGAATCTTCGACTGCAACAAAATGAAGGCCGCACGCGCAGAGTATCGGGCACGCAACAGTGGCGAAAATCTTTCGGCCAATCAGAAGACAAAAAACGGGAGTCGCCAGTGATTGCGGATCTAGCTGGCGAAAATAAAAAGATCCGAAAGCGGCCGCGGGATTCCGGGAAAATCAACTTCGACGAAGATGATTCGACGCGAGAAGGAGGAAATGATGGGGGAAAATCTCCACCCCACGACCAGTCTTCGCCAGGGAAAATCGCCGAGGAAAAATACGACTCCGCGAAAAAAGACTCTGCCGAGACAGGGAAACTCCTTGAAGACCCAAGAAATTATAAGAATTCGTTAAAGCTATCTTATAAAGATGCTTTAATGAAAACTTATGATGTTCGAGGGGCTAGAGCCTTGGAGAAATTTCGGGAGGGACTCCAAAAGAAGCAGACAGCTGTGGAGATTATACCGGTACCGGACAACCTGGGGACCAAACTAAGGAGTGTGGAAAGAAGCCGACCTTTCCACGGAGTCAACGTCCTCTCCCGACACCAGCCCACAACGACTACCCGCTCCCCAGGGAAGACGTCGGTGGAGCTGAAGCAGCTCAAGAGGAAGCTGGGGGTCTACAAGAAGCTGCACAAACCCCGAACTCCTCCTACGGATGCATCCAGTTCTTCGGCATCAGTGACGCGCACAGTCGTCAGGGAAACTCCGGGCCCTGGAGAAGAGCCGTTCTCCAAGCAGCCTCGGCCAGCTGCCAGCTCAGGAGTAGACAGCAACACAAAGGTGTGTACGGAATATTGGGATGTACCCTATGACCCAATCAATGAAACTATCTTTGGGTACTCCGAGCAACGACTGCCCCTCGTGCTCGAGGTCATCTGCAACCGCTCAAAATGCACCCCGGACGAAAGAACCCCGGTCGAAAAGCACACTGGTGGAAAAGCACACCAGTTGAAAAGCACACCAGTCCAAAAGCAGATGGGTCAAAAAGCACACCAGTCGAAATGCACACCGGTCGAAAAGCACACTGGTCGAAAAGCTCACCGGTCGAAAACCTCACCTGTCCAAAAGCACACCGGTCGAAAAGCACACCCGTCGAAAAGCACACCGTTAGAAAAGCACACCGGTTGAAAAGCACACTGGCCGAAAAGCACACCGGTCAAAACGCTCACCGGTCGAAAAGCACACTGTTCGAAAAGAACACCGGTACAATAGCACACCAGTACAATAGGCACACCGGTCCAAAGGCACACCGGTCGAAAAAGCACACTGGTCGAAAGGCACACCGGTCGAAAAGCACATAGGGCGAAAAGCACACCGGTCGAAAAGCACACCCATCGAAAAGCACTACGGTCGTAAAAGCTCACCAGTCGAAAAGCACACTGGTCGAAAAGCACACCGGTCGAAAAGAACATCGGTCGAAGAGCTGGTCGAAAACCTAACCGATCGAAAACCTCACCAGTCGAAAAGCACACCGCTCGAAAGCACACCGGTCCAAAAGCACACCAATCGAAGAGTACACCGGTCGAAAAGCAAACCATTCGAAAAGCACACCAGTTGAAAAGCACACCGGTCCAAAAGCACACCGGTCCAAAAGCACACCGGTCGAAAAGCATTCGGATCAAAAAGAACACCGGTCGAAAAGCTCACCGGTCGAAAACCTCACCGGTCAAAAACCTCACCGGTCGAAAAGCACACCGATCGAAAGCACACTGGTCGAAAAGCACACCGGTCGAAAAGCATACCGGTCGAAAAGCGCACCGGTCGAAATGCACACTAGGCGAAAAGCACACCGGTCCAAAAGCACGCCGGTCGAAATGCACACTGGTCAAAAAGAACACCGGTCGAAAAGCACACCGGTCCAAAAGCACACCGGTCGATTAGCCCCCCGGTCGAAAAGCACACCGGTAAAAAAAGCACACCGGTTGATAAGCTCAACGGTCAAAAAGCTCACGGGTCGAAAAGCACACCAGTCGAAAAGCTCACCGGTCGAAAAACACACCGGTCGAAAAGCACCCCGGTCAAAAGCACCACGGCCGAAAAGCACACCGGCCGAAAAGCACACCGGTCGAAAAGCACACCGGTCGAAAAGCACACCGATCGAAAAGCACACCGGTCGAAAAGCACACCGGTCGAAAAGCTCACCGGTCGAAAAGCACACCGGTCGAAAAGCACACCGGTCGAAAAGCTCACCGGTCGAAAAGCACACCGGTCGAAAAGCACACCGGTCAAAAAGCCCTCCGGTCGAAAAGCACACCAGTTGAAAAGCTTACCGGTTGAAAAGCACACCGGTCGAAAAGCACACGGGTCGAAAAGCATACCAGAAGAAAAGCTCACGGGAAGGAGAGCATAAAGGTCGAAAAGCATACCGGTCGGAAAGCACGCCGATCGAAAAGCACACCGATTGAATAGCATACCAATCGAAAAGCACACCGGTCGAAAAAGACACCAGTCGAGAAAAACACCGGTCGAAAAGCTCACCGGTCGTAAAAGAACACCAGTCGAAAAGCACACCGGTCGAAAAGCACACCGGTACAAAAGCACACCGGTACAAAAGCACTCCGGTCCAAAGGCAGACCGGTCCAAAGGCATTGCATAATCACCCGAAAATTGCAGAATTCCCCATATCTTGCTGAATCTCCCCTACCTTGCTGAGTTCTCTTTTTCTTTCTTAATCCCCCCTCCCTTGCTGAATAACACCTACCTTGCTTAATCAACCCTTCCTTGCTGAATTCCCCCATTCTTGCTTAATCACCCCAAACATATTTATCACCGCTATCTTGCTTAGTCGTCCCTCCCTTGCTGAATCCCCCCTTCTTTGTTGGATCAAACCTGCCTTACTGAATACCCCCAACCTTGCTGAATTCTCCATACCTTGGTGAATCCCCCCGACCTTGCTTAATCACTCCTACCTTGCACAATTCTCCCTATCTTGCTGAATCATCCCTACCTTTCTTAATCACCCCTGCCTTGCATAATCACCCCTACTTTGCTGAATCACCCCTGCCTTGCTTTATCACCCCTGCCTTGATTAATCACCCCGACCTTGCAGAATTCCCACCCCCTTGCTGAATTCCCTCTACCCTGCTTAATCACTCATTCCTTGCTTAATCAACCCTATCTTGCTGAATTCCCCCTCCCATCCTGAATCCCCCTACCTCGCTGAATCTCCCCTACCTTGCTGAGTTCTCTTTATCTTGCTGAATTCCCCCTCCCTTTCTGAATCACCCCTACCTTGCTGAATCCCCCTCCCTTGTTGAATCAACCCTACCTTGCTGAATCCCCCCTACCTTAATGAATTCTCCCTATCTTGCTGAGTCCAACCTACCTTGCTAAATAACCCTTACCTTGCTGAATTCTCCCTATCTTACTGAATCATGCCTACCTTTATTAATCACCCCTACCTTGCTTAATCACCCTTTCCTTGCTTAATCACCCCAGCCTTTCTCAATCTCCCCTATCTTGCTGAATCCCCCCTCCCTTGTTTAATCACCCCTATCTTCTACCTATCTTGCTGAATTCTCCCTGTCTTGCTGAATTATCCCTTCCTTTCTTAATCACCACTACATTGCTTAATCACCCCTTTATTGCTAAATCACCCCTACTTTGCTGAATCAACCCTACCTTGCCAAATCACCCCTACGTTGCTGCATTCCGACCCCCTTGCTGAATTCCCTCTTCCTTGCTTAATCACCTCTAAATTGCTCCATTCCCCCTATCTTGCTGAATCTCCTCCCCTACGTTGCGGAATCACCACTACGTTGCTTAATGAACCCTTCCTTGCTGGATCACCCCTACCTTGCTTAATCACCCCTACCTTGCAGAAATACCACTACCTTGCTGAATTCCCCTTCCCTTGTTTAATCAGTCCCACCTTGCCTAATGACCCATACCTTTATTAATCACCCCTACATTGCATTATCACCCGAAAATTGCAGAATTCCCCATATCTTGCTGAATCTCCCCTACCTTGCTGAGTTCTCTTTTTCTTTCTGAATCCCCCCTCCCTTGCTGAATAACACCTACCTTGCTTAATCAACCCTTCCTTGCTGAATTCCCCCATTCTTGCTTAATCACCCCTACCTTGCTCAATCACCCCAAACATATTTATCACCGCTATCTTGCTTAGTCGTCCCTCCCTTGCTGAATCCTCCCTTGCTGAATCCCCCCTTCTTTGTTGGATCAAACCTACCTTACTGAATACCCCCAACCTTGCTGAATTCTCCATACCTTGGTGAATCCCCCCGACCTTGCTTAATCACCCCTACCTTGCACAATTCTCCCTATCTTGCTGAATCATCCCTACCTTTCTTAATCACCCCTACCTTGCATAATCACCCCTACCTTGCTGAATCACCCCTGCCTTGCTTTATCACCCCTGCCTTGATTAATCACCCCGACCTTGCAGAATTCCCACCCCCTTGCTGAATTCCCTCTACCCTGCTTAATCACTCATTCCTTGCTTAATCAACCCTATCTTGCTGAATTCCCACTACCTTGCTGAATCCTCCCTCCCATCCTGAATCCCCCCTACCTCGCTGAATCTCCCCCTACCTTGCTGAGTTCTCTTTATCTTGCTGAATCCCCCCTCGCTTTCTGAATCACCCCTGCCTAAATAAATCATCCCTACCTTGCTGAATCCCACCTTCCTTGTTGGATCAACCCTACCTTGCTGAATCTCCCCTACCTTGCTGAATTCTCCCTATCTTGCTGAATTCAACCTACCTTGCTAAATAATCCCTACCTTGCTGAATTCCCCATATCTTGCTGAATCATGCCTACCTTTCTTAAACACCCCTACGTTGCTTAATCACCCTTTTCTTGCTTAATCACCCCTATCTTGCTGAATCCCCCCTCCCTTGCTTAATCACCCATATCTTCTACCTATCTTGCTGAATTCTCACCCTCTTGCTAAGTCACCCCTACCATGCTTAATCATCCCTACCTTTCTAAATAGCCTCTTCCTCTCTTAATCATCTCTACCTTAATTAGCCATCCCTAGGATGCTTAATCATCCCTACCTTGCTGAATCCCCTCCATCTTGCTGAATCTTCCCTACCTTGCTTAATTTCGCCTACCTTTCTGAATTCCCACAACCTTGCTGGATTTCCCCTTCCTTGTTTAAGCACTCTTATCTTGCTTTGTCTCCCATTCCTTGATAAATAACCCCTAATAATCATCCCTACCTTGCTAAATTTCCCCTCTCTTGTTGAATCCTCCCTACCTTGCATAATTTCAACTACCTTGCTTAATCACCCCTACCTTTCTCAATCACCCCTACCTTGTTTAATCACTCCTACCTTGCTTGATCACCCCTACCTTGCTAAATCACCCTTTTTTTTGCTTAATCACTCCTACGTTGCTTAATCACTCCTACCTTGCATAATCACCCCTACCTTGCTGAATTCCCACTACCTTTCTTAATCACCCATACCTTGCTGAATCCCCCTTCCCTTGCTGAATCCCCCCTTCCTTGCTTAATCACACCTACCTTCTCCCTATCTTGCTGAATTCCCACCCTGTTGCTTAATTACCCCTACCTTGATTAAACATCCCTATGATGCTTAATCATCCCTACCTTGCTGAATCTCCCCTACCTTGTTGACTTCTCCCAAACTTGATGAATCTCCCCTTCCTTTCTTAACTACCCCTACCTTATTTTATCAACCCTACCTTGCTTAATCACCCCTACCTGGCTTAATCACCCCTACCTTTCTGAGTCAACCCTACTTTGCTTAATCACCCCTTCCTTGCTCAATTCTCCCTATCTTGATGAATCCCCCCAACCTTGCTGAATTCTCCCTATGTGGCTGAATAATCCCTACCTTTCTCAATCACCCCAATGTTGATTAATCACCCCTACCTTGCTGAATTTCAACCACCTTGCTGCATTGCCTCTACCTTGCATTATCACCCCTGCCTTGAATTATCACCCCTACCTTGCTTCATCACCCCTACCTTGCTGAATCACCCCTACCTTGCTTAACCACCCCTACTTTGCTGAATTCCCACCCTTTGGAAGAATTCCCTCCACCTTGCTTTATCACCCCTACCATAATTAATCAACCCTACCTTCCTTAATCACCCCTACCTTGCAAAATCACCCCCTCCTTGCTGAATCCCCCCTACCTTGCTGACTTCTCCCTATCTAGCTGAATCATCCTACCTTTCTTAATCACCCCTAACTTGCTCAATCACCCCTACCATGCTTAATCACCCCTACCTTGCTGAATTGCCTCTACCTTGCTTAATAACCCTTTATTGATTTGTCACCCCTACCTAGCTTGATCACCCCTATCTTGATTTATCACAACTACATTGTATTATCACCCCTACCTTGCTGAATTCTCCCTTACCTGCTGAATTCCCCCTACCTTGCTTTATCACCCCTAACTTGCTGAATTCTCCCTATCATGTTGAATCATCCATACCTTTCTTAATCACCCCTACCTTGCTGCGTTCTCCCTATCTTGCTGAATCCCCCCTCCCTTTCTGAATCATCCCTACCCTGAAAATCAACCCTACCTTGCTGATTCTTCTTCCTTGTTGAATCTCGCTGAATTTCCCCTACCATGCTGAGATCTCTTCATCTTGCTGAATCCCCCCTCCCTTTCTGAATCTCCCCTACCTTTATCAATCATCCCTACCTTGCTGAATTTCCACTATGATGCTTAGTCAACCCTACCTTGCTGAATCCGCCTTACCTTGCTGGATTCTCCCTATCTTGCTGAATCCCCCCTACCTTGCTTAATCACCCCTAACTTGCTGAATTCTCCCTATCGTGCTGAATCATCCATACCTTTCTTAATCACCCCTACCTTGCTGCGTTCTCCCTATCTTGCTGAATCCCCCCTCCCTTTCTGAATCATCCCTACCTTGAAAATCAACCCTACCTTGCTGATTCTTCTTCCTTGTTGAATCTCGCTGAATCTCCCCTACCGTGCTGAGTTCTCTTCATCTTGCTGAATCCCCCCTCCCTTTCTGAATCTCCCCTACCTTTAGTAATCTTTCCTACCTTGCTGAATTTCCACTACGATGCTTAGTCAACCCTACCTTGCTGAATCCCCCCTACCTTGCTGAATTCTCCATATCTTACTGAATCCCCCCTGCCTTGCTTAATCACCCCTACCTTGCTCAATTCTCCCTATCTTGCTGAATCATCCCTACCTTTCTAAATCACCCCTATCTTGATTCATCTCCCCTACCTTTCTATATCACCTTTATCTTGCTGAATTCCCACCCCCTTGCTGAATTCCCTTTACCTTGCTTAATCACCCCTTCCTTGCTATCTTGCTGAATTCCCACTACCTTGCTTACTCACCCTTGCTTTGCTGAAGTACCACCCTTTTGCTGAATTTCGTCTACCTTGCTTAATATCCCCTACATTGATTTGTCATCCCTATGGAGCTTAATCATCCCTTCCTTGCTGAATCCCCCCCACCTTGCTGAATCATCCCTACCTTGCTGAATTCCCACAACCTTGCTGAATCCACCCTACCTTGTTTAAGCACTCCTACCTTGCTCAGTCTCGCATACTATTATCAAGAACCCCTATCTAGCATTATTCACCCCTACCTTTCTGAATTCCCCCTCTCTTGCTGAATCCCCCCTACCTTGCTGAATTTTCCCTATCTTGTTGAATCTCCCCTACCTTGCTGAATTTCCAGTACCTTGATTAATCACCCCTACCTTGCTCAATCACCCCTACCTTGCTGAATCCCCCCTACCTTGCTGAATTCTCCCAATCTTGCTGAATCCCCGCTACCTTGCTTAATCACCCCTACCTTGCTCACTTATCCCTATCTTGCTGAATCATCCCTACCTTTCTCAATCACGCCTACCTTGATTAATCATACCTACCTTGCTTAATTACCCCTATCTTGCTGAATCCCCCCTGCCTTGCTGAATCCCCCCATCCATGTTGAATCAACCCTACCTTGCTGAATTCTCGCTACCTTGCTGAATCCCCGCTACCTCCTTAATCACCCCTACCTTACTGAATTCTCCCTATCTTTCTTATTCATCCCTACCTTGCTGAATCTCCCCTACCTTTCTGAATCACCCCTACCTCAATTATTCATCCCTACCTTGCTGAATTCCCACTACGTTGCTTAATCAACCCTAACTTGCTGAGTCACCCCTATCTTGCTTAATCATCCCTACCTTGCTGCATTCCCACTACCTTGCTCAATTTTCCCTTTGTTTTCTAATCACTCCTACCTTGCATAATGACACCTACCTTCATTAATCACCCCTATATTGCTTAATCTACCCTACCTTGCTGAGTTCTCTCTATCTTGCTGAATCCATCCTCCATTGCTGAATCAACCCTACCTTGCTTAATCAACCCTACCTTGCTCAATCAATCCTACCTTGCAGAATTCCCACCCCCTTGCTGAATTCCCTCTACCTTGCTTTATTACCCCTTTCTTGCTTAATCACCCCTTTCTTGCTGAATCCCCCCTCCCTTGCTGAATATCCCCTTCCTTGGTTAATCAACCCTACCTACTCCCTTTCTTGCTGAATCCCCACTCTCTTTCTTAGTCACCCTTACCTTGATTAATCATCCCTATGATGCTTAATCATTCCTACCTTGCTGAAGTGTCCCTTTCTTGCTGAATCATCCCTCCCTTTCTTAATCACCCCTACCTTGCTTAATCATCCCTACCTTGCTAAATCACTCCTACCTTGCTTAATCACCCCCAACTTACTTAATCACCCCTACCTTTCTGAATTCCCACCCTCTCACTTAATTCCCTCTTCCTGGCCTAGACATCCCTAAATGGATTGATCATCCCTAACTTACAGAGTAACCGTTACATTGCTGAATCCCCCCTTCCTTGCTGAATCATCATAATCACCCCAAAATTGCTCCATTCCCCCTATCTCGTTGAATTTTCCCTTCCTTGCTGAGTTCTCTTTATCTAGCTGAATCCCCCTCCCTTCCTGAATCACCCTACCAATATTAATCATCCCTACCTTGTTGAATTCCCACTACGTTGCTTGATCAAGCCTACCTTGCTGAATCACCCCTACCTTGCTGAATTCTCACTTCCTTGTTTACTCATTTCTACCTTGATTAATGATCCCAACCCTGAATAATCACCCCTATATTGCTTAATTACCCGAAAATTGCAGAATTGCCGATTTCTGCTTAATCCCGCCTCCCTTGCTGAATCACCCCTACCTTGCTTAATCAACCCTACCTTGCTTAATCACCCTTGCCTTGCTGAACACCCCCATCCGTGTTGAATCAACCCTACCTTGCTGAATTCCCCCTACCTTGCTGAATTCTCGCTACCTTGCTGAATCCCCACTACCTCCTTAATCACCCCTACCTTGCTGAATTCTCCCTATCTTGCTGAGTCATCCCTACCTTGCTGAATCTCCCTACCTTGCTGTGTTCTCTTCACCTTGCTGAATCTCCCCTACCTTTCTGAATATCCCCTACCTTTCTGAATAACCCCTACCTTTATTCATCATCCCTACCTTGCTGAATTACCACTACGTTGCTTAATCAACCCTAACTTGCTGAATCACCCCTACCTTGCTTAATCATCCCTACCTTGCCGCATTCCCACTACCTTGCTCAATTTCCCCTTACTTTACTAATCACTCCTACCATGCATAATGACCCCTACCTTGATTAATCACCCCTATATTGCTTAATCACCAGAAAAATGCAGAATTCCCCTTATCTAGCCGAATCTACCCTACCTTACTGAATCCCCTACCTTAATCACCCCTAGCTTGCTGAATTCCACCTCTCTTGCTGAATCCCCCCTACCAGGCAGAATTTTCCCTATCTAGTTGCATCTCCCCTACCTTGCCGAATTTCCACTCCCTTGCTCAATCACCCCTGCCTTGCTCAATCACCCCTACCTTGTTTAATCACCCACATCTTGGTGAATCCCCACTACCTTGCTGAATCCACCCTTCCTTGTTGAATCACCCCTACCTTGCTGAATCCCTTCTACCATGCTGAATTCTCCCTATCTTGCTGAATTCCCGCTACCTTGCTTAATCACCCCTACCTTGACCAATTCTCTATATCTTGCAAAATCATCCCTCCCTTTCTTAATCACCCCTACCTTGCTTAATCATCCCTACCTTGCTAAATCACTCCTACCTTGCTTAATCACCCCCAACTTACTTAATTACCCCTACCTTTCTGAATTCCCACCCTCTCACTTAATTCCCTCTTCCTGGCCTAGACATCCCTAAATGGATTGATCATCCCTAACTTACAGAGTAACCGTTACATTGCTAAATCCCCCCTTCCTTGCTGAATCATAATCATCCTGCCTACCTTGCTGAATTTTCCCTATCTCGCTGAATCTTCCCTACCTTGCTGAGTTTCCACAACCTTGCTTAATCACCCCTACCCTGCTCAATCACCCCTTCCATTATTGTTCACCCGAACCTTGCTGAATTCTCCCTATCTTGCTGAATCATCCCTCCCTTTCTTAATCACCCCTACATTGCGTAATCACTCATTTATTGCTAAATCATCCCTACTTTGCTGAGTCCCCACTACATTGCTGAATCTCGTCTACCTTTTTGGACCCCCCCTTCCTTGCTTAATCACCCCTAAATTGCTCCATTTCCCCTATCTTGCTGAATCTCCTCCCCTACCTTGCGGAATTACCACTACGTTGCCTAATCAACCCTACGTTGCTGAATCACCCCTACCTTGCTTAATCACCCCTACACTGCTGAATTCCCCCTCCCTTGATTAATCAGCCCTACCTTGCTTAATGAACCATACCTTTATTAATCACCCCTACATTGCATAATCACCCAAAAATTGCATAATTCCCCATATCTTGCTGAATCTCCCTTACCTTGCTGAGTTCTCTCTTTCTTGATCAATCCCCCCTCACTTGCTGAATCACCCCTACCTTGCTTAATCAACCCTTTCTTGCTGAATTCCCCCATTCTTGCTCAATCACCCCAAACATATTTATCACCCCTATCTTGCTTAGTCGTCCCTACCTTGCTGCATCCCCCCTTCCTTGTTGAATCAACTCTACCTTGCTGAATCCCCCCAACCTTGCTCACTTCTCCATATCTTGGTGAATCCCCCCGACCTTGCTTAATCACCCCTACTGTCACAGGATCGAATGTGTCGAGGAAAGGTTGCACTATCGATCAGTACAAGGCGCTTTTATACTTCCAAAGTACATCAGGTAACCAGGTTTATCTTATCCTAAGGGAATAGACCCTTCTAGAAGATAGAATCACCCTGCGTATAGCCACGCGAGGCTATTGGCTTTAAGGGATTACGGCAGGATTACGCTAGATAGAGCGCACCAATACATCCCAAGCCTGGTCGGTGATATAATTATAATAGCAGGATAAACCAAAGGTTAATGGGAAAGGAAGAATAGGAAACCAAATGAGATGCGGTAAAAAGAGAAATGGAAGGAAAAGGAAATAGGGAAAAGGCCAAGTGGTATAACGGGGTCGTACTCTCACACTTCCCCCCCTCAAAGCTGGGTGGTAGAAGTAACACCCTGCTTGACAAGGTAGTCATGCAGAGGACGACGGGCGTTACCCATGTCGGATTCAGGTACCCAGCTGTCCTCAGAAGGATCATAACCCTTCCAACGGATGAGAAGCTCCACAGTGCCATTCCGACAACGGCGGTGTGCGAGCACGGACTCGACCTCGTACTCGGGTTCATTCTGGACGAGGACGGGCGGTGGCGGCGGCGGTTGGCGTCCGACGAAAATTGTGTTCGGGTCCCGATAGGGCTTCAGAAGTTGGACGTGGAAGGTGTTGTGAATCTTCCAGGTAGCTGGCAGGCGTAAGCGGAAGGTAACAGGAGTGACCTGTGCTTCAACGAGAAAAGGCCCGCAGAAGCGAGGTCGAAGTTTAGATGGGAGGTGGCTGATGTCCAGGTTGCGGGTGTCAAGAAGCACCTGGTCTCCCACCGTGATGGTGTGGTCGTTGCGATGGCGATCGGCCTGGCGCTTTTGTTGCTGTTGAATGTCAAGGAGGCGCTTGTGGGTCCGATCCCAAAGTTGATGCATGGTTGTAATGAAATCATGTGCTGGTTGGACTGTAGCTGATGCTGTCGGTTTTTGTGGTGTGAGTGGGTGGCGTCCGTAGCAGAGGAAGAACGGCGTCTGTCCAGTAGCGGCATGTGTAGCATTGTTGTAAGCAAACTCGAGTACGGGCAGGTGCAAGTCCCATTTGGAGATGTCGTCCTTGCAGGCTGCTCAGAGGAGTTGCTCAACAATTTGGTTGAGGCGCTCGGTCTGTCCGTCTGTCTGCGGATGGTATGCGGATGACATGGCGAGTTTGGTCCCGAGAAGAGACATAAGTTCCTTCCAGAACTTGCTGGTGAACTTGGGGTCTCGGTCGGAAATGAGTGTGGTTGGGATGCCATGCTGTGAGATGATGTGACGAACGAAGAGCTGTGCTGTCTCCTCGGTGCGTGCCGTCGTGTGTGTCGGGATGAAGTGTCCCATTTTGGAGAACTTGTGAATGACGACAAGGATGGCGTCATGACTGCTGGAGGTAGGTGGTAACCCGGTGATGAAGTCGAGGCTGACCACTTGCCATGGCTGTTCTGGGACAGGAAGAGGCTGCAGTAGTCCCGCCTTTTTCTGCTTGCTGCTCTTCATCCGCTGACATGTATCACACGAGGTGACGAATTTCTGGACATCGTCTGCCATATGGGGCCAGTAGTAGTGTTTGGCGATACCGGTGAGCGTCTTGTTGCTACCGAAGTGTCCGGCGTAGAGGACGTCGTGGTATTCTTCGAGTAGTAGCTGGCGCAAAGGAGGGTAATTGGGTACCCAGATTTTCGGTGATCCTTTCCGGTACGCGATGTCACTGTCCCACTGTAGCAGATGTCGCTTTTCTGCCAAGGAAATTTCGGGGTCGATGGCGTACCCGTGGGTGAAGAGTCCCTTGAGTAGTGGATTCATCCCTTCGACCTGAATCGCGGCAACGTGTGCAGGCCGGCTGAGAGCGTCTGCTTTGTTCTTGTGGCCGGGCTTGTACACGATGTCGTAGTGGAAGTGTGTCTCGAGGAAGTCGATCCACCGGACCTGCCGCCTGGAAAGGTTGGGTTGTGTCTTCAAATATTTCAGGCTGCAGTGGTCGGTGTAGACGGTTGTTCTTCGTCCTTCGAGATAGCATCTCCACGCTTTGAAGGCGATGATGATAGCAAGAGCCTCTTTGTCGTGTATCGGGTAGTTGAGTTCTGCCCCGTGCAGTTTCTTGCTGAGGTAGGCAATTGGTTGCAGTCCATTCCCTTGGTCTTGCATTAAGACTGCACCCACTGCCTGGTCGCTGGCGTCAGCTTCGATTACGTAGTCGCGTTCGGGATCTGGCAAGATGAGTACCGGTGCGGATGTCACTGCTTGTTTCAGTTGCTCCACGGCTTCCTGGTGCTTCGTCTCCCATTTGTAGGGCGTGTTCTTCTTCAGCAGATTCGTGAGTGGTGCCGCGAGTTTCGCATACTGTGGCACGAACCTGTTGTAGTAATTAGCGAAGCCTAGGAACTGCTGCAACTCCTTCACGTTCTCGGGTGTCTTCCACGTACGTACGGCTTCGACTTTCTTGGGGTCGACGTGAACTCCTTGAGCGCTCACCATGTGTCCTAGGAATTGGACCTTTTCAAGGGCGAATTCGCTCTTGGACAGTTTGACGTAGAATCGTTCCCGTCGAAGAATTTCGAAGACGCGTCGCAGGTGTTCGACGTGCTGCTTCATGTCGCGCGAGTAGATGAGTATGTCGTCCAGGTACACCACCACGCATTCGTCCAGAAGTGGTCGTAGAATGTGGTTCATTTCGGCTTGGAACGTTGCCGGCGCGTTGGTGAGTCCGAATGGCATGACCAAATACTCGTACGATCCGTACCGAGTTCGGAAAGCAGTTTTGTGGATAGAGTTGTCCGCCATCCGTATCTGCCAGTATCCGGAACGAAGATCCAGTTTGGAAAATACCATAGCTCCCCGAAGCTGGTCAAGCAGGTCATCGATTCGCGGTATCGGATATTTATTCTTGATGGTCTGCTTGTTAAGAGCTCTGTAGTCGATGCACATGCGCAGGCTTCCGTCCGGTTTCGGTGTGAAGAGTACTGGGGCACCGTACGGCGAAGTGGATGGCCGGATGAGTCCTTTGGCTAGGAGATACTCGATCTGTTTTTTCATGTCGGTCAGCTCCGTAGGGCTGAGCCGATATGGTGCTCGGAAGGTTGGCTTCGAACCCGGTTCCTCCACGATCTCGTGTTGATGCGTTCGGTATGGCGGTAGCTCGTTCGGAAGATCGTCGGGAAGAATGTCTTGGAACTCCTTCAGTAATTCCTTGATTTTTTCTGGAGTTTCCGTGGCTTTCTCTCCGTCATTCTCCACTTCTGTTGCTATCGCCAGGAACCCGGTGTCGGTCCGCTTCACGTCTTTCTCGAATCGTGCGAGTGTCTCCACTGGGATATCTCCAGTATCGTCCCAGTTGGGTAGCTGTACTCTCCGTCCATTGTTGTAGATGCTTGCGGTGCGATTCACCCAGTTGATCTCGGGGTTGAATCTTTTCAGAAAGTCTTGCCCGAAGATCAAGTCAAGCCCTTTGATGTTGGTGATGGGGAGTGCAGGTCTCCAGCGCAGTGGTCCGATTTGTAGGTGTAGCACTGCTTCGCCGTGTGCTGGTAACTTGCTGCCGTCCACCATCGTTGCAGAGAATCCTGAAGGCTTGTACTCTTCCCGAAGTCGGTCGATCATTGCCTTGTCGCAGACGGTGTGTGACGCTCCGCTGTCCACGAGCGCTTGGAGGCGTCGTGTGTGCTTTTGGACCGATCTGCTTTCAAACAGTGTGCCTTTCGACTGGTGTGCTTTTTGACGGGTGTGCTTTTCAACCGGTGTGCTTTTCAACCGGTGTGCTTTTCGTTCGGTGTGCTTTTCGATCGGTGTGCTTTTCGACGGGTGTGCTTTTCAATCAATGTGCTTTTCTCCCAGTGTGCTTTCAAACTAGTGTGCTTTCGACCGGTGTGAATTTCGACCGGTGTGAATTTCGACCAGTGTGCTTTCAGACTAGTGGGCTTCTGTCCATTGTGCTTTTCGACCGGTGTGCTTTTCAACCGAGGTGCTTTCAATCGGTGAGCTTCTCGACCGGGGTGCTTTTGACCGGGGTGCTTTTCGACCGGTGTGTTTTTCGACCGGTGAGCTTTTCGACCGGTGTGCTTTTCGACCCGTGAGCTTTTCGACCGTTGAGCTTATCAACCGGTGTGCTTTTCCACCGGTGTGCTTTTCGACCGGGGGCCTAATCGACCGGTGTGCTTTTGGACCGGTGTGCTTTCGACCAGAGTGCTTTTCGACCGGTGTGCTTTTCGACCGGTGTGCTTTTCAACCGGTGTGCTTTTCGATCGGTGTGCTTTTCGACGGGTGTGCTTTTCGATCTGTGTGCTTTTCGACGGGTGTGCTTTTCGATCTATGTGCTATTCGACCGGTGTGCTTTTCAACCGGGGTTCTTTCAATCAGTGTGCTTCTTGACCGGTGTGCTTTTCGACCGGGGGGCTAATCGACCGGTGTGCTTTTGGACCGGTGTGCTTTCGACCGGAGTGCTTTTCAACCGGTGTGCTTTTCGACCGGTGTGCTTTTCCACCGGTGTGCTTTTCGATCGGTGTGCTTTTCGACGGGTGTGCTTTTCGATCTGTGTGCTATTCGACCGGTGTGCTTTTCAACCGGGGTGCTTTCAATCAGTGAGCTTCTGGACCGGTGTGCTTTTTGACCGGTGTGCTTTTCGACCCGAAAGCTTTTCGACCGTTGAGCTTATAAACCGGTGTGCTTTTCCACCGGTGTGCTTTTCGACCGGGGGGCTAATCGACCGGTGTGCTTTTGAACCGGTGTGCTTTCGACCGGAGTGCTTTTCGACCGGTGTGCTTTTCGACCGGTGTGCTTTTCAACCGGTGTGCTTTTCGATCGGTGTGCTTTTCGACGGGTGTGCTTTTCGATCTGTGCGCTTTTCGACTGATGTGCTTTTCAACCAGGGTGCTTTCAATCAGTGAGCTTCTGGACCGGTGTGCTTTTCGACCGGTGTGCTTTTTGACCGGTGTGCCTTTTGACCGGTGTGCTTTTCGATCGGTGTGCTTTTCGACCGGTGTGCTTTTCCACCAATATGCTTTTTGACCGGTGAGCTTTTCGACCGGTAAGCGTATCAACCAGTGTGCTTTTCCACCTGTGTGCTTTTTGACAGGGGATCTTTTGACCGGGTACTTTTTGACCGGTGTGCTTTTCGACCGGGGTGCTTTTCAAGTGGTGTGCTTTTCGACCAATGTGCTTTTCGAACGGTGTGCTTTTCGACGGGTGTGCTTTTCGATCTGTGTGCTTCTCGGCCGGTGTAATTTCATACTAGTGTGCTTTCGACCGGTGTGCTTTTCGACCAGTGTGCTTTTCGACTGGTGAGCTTTTACGACCGTAGTGTTTTTCGATGGGTGTGCTTTTCGACCGGTGTGCTTTTTGCCCTATGTGCTTTTCGACCGGTGTGCCTTTCGACCAGTGTGCTTTTTCGACCGGTGTGCCTTTGGACCAGTGTGCCTATTGTACTGGTGTGCTATTGTAGCGGTGTGCTTTTCGAACGGTGTGCTTTTCGACCGGTGAGCGTTTCGACCGGTGTGCTTTTCGATTGGTGTGCTTTTCAACTGGTGTGCTTTTCTAACGGTGTGCTTTTCGACGGGTGTGCTCTTCGACCGGTGTGCTTTTGGACAGGTGAGGTTTTCGACTGGTGAGGTTTTCTACCGGTGAGCTTTTCGACCAGTGAACTTTTCGACCGGTGTGCATTTCGACCGGTGTGCTTTTTGACCCATCTGCTTTTGGACTGGTGTGCTTTTCCACCAGTGTGCTTTTCGACCAGGGTTCTTTTGACCGGGGTGCATTTCGAGCGGTGTGCTTTTGGACCGGTGTGCTTTCAAACAGTGTGCCTTTCGACTGGTGTGCTTTTTGACGGGTGTGCTTTTCAACCAGTGTGCTTTTCAGCCAGTGTGCTTTTCAATCGGTGTGCTTTTCGACGGGTGTGCTTTTCAATCAATGTGCTTTTCGCCCAGTGTGCTTTCAAACTAGTGTGCTTTCGACCGGTGTGAATTTCGACCGGTGTGAATTTCGACCGGTGTGCTTTCAGACTAGTGGGCTTCCGTCCATTGTGCTTTTCGACCGGTGTGCTTTTCAACCGGGGTGCTTTCAATCGGTGAGCTTCTCGACCGGGGTGCTTTTGACCGGGGTGCTTTTCGACCGGTGTGTTTTTCGACCGGTGAGCTTTTCGACCGGTGTGCTTTTCGACCCGTGAGCTTTTCGACCGTTCAGCTTATCAACCGGTGTGCTTTTCCACCGGTGTGCTTTTCGACTGGGGGCCTAATCGACCGGTGTGCATTTGGACCGGTGTGCTTTCGACCAGAGTGCTTTTCGACCGGTGTGCTTTTCGACCGGTGTGCTTTTCAACCGGTGTGCTTTTCGATCGGTGTGCTTTTCGACGGGTGTGCTTTTCGATCTGTGTGCTTTTCGAACGGTGTGCTTTTCAACCAGGGTACTTTCAATCAGTGAGCTTCTGGACCGGTGTGCTTTTCGACCGGTGTGCTTTTTGACCGGTGTGCCTTTCGACCGGTGTGCTTTTCGATATGTGTGCTTTTCGACCGGTGTGCTTTTCAACCGATGTGCTTTTCCACCAATATGCTATTTGACCGGTGAGCTTTTCGATCGGTGAGCGTATCAACCAGTGTGCTTTTCCACCAGTGTGCTTTTTGACCGGGGATCTTTTGACCAGGTACTTTTTGACCGGTGTGCTTTTCGACCGGGGTGCTTTTCAACCGGTGTGCTTTTCAACCGTTGTGCTTTTCGAATGGTGTGCTTTTCGACGGGTGTGCTTTTCGATCTATGTGCTTCTCGACCGGTGTAATTTCAGACTAGTGTGCTTTCGACCGGTGTGCTTTTCGACCGATGTGCTTTTCAACCGGGGTGCTTTCTATCGGGGAGCTTCTCTATCGGTGTGCTTTTCGACCGGTGTGCTTTTCGACCGGTTTGCTTTTCGACCGGTGTGCTTTTCGACGTGTGTGCTTTTCGACCGGTGTGCTTTTCGACTGCTGTGCTTTTCAACCAGTGTGCTTTCCGACCGGTGTGCTTTTTGACCGGTGAGGTTTTCGACTGGTGAGGTTTTCAACCGGTATTCTTTTCGACCGGTGTGCTTTTCGACCAGTGTGCATTTCGATCGGTGTGCTTTTGGACCGGTGTGCTTTTCGCCTAGTGTGCATTTCGACCAGTGTGCTTTTCGACCAGTGTGCATTTCGACCGGTGTGCTTTTGGACTGGTGTGCTTTTCGCCTAGTGTGCATTTCGACCGGTGTGCTTTTCGACCGGTATGCTTTTCGACCGGTGTGCTTTTCGACCAGTGTGCTTTCGATCTGTGTGCTTTTCGACCGGTGAGGTTTTTGACCGGTGAGGTTTTCGACCCGTGAGCTTTTCGACCGGTGTTCTTTTCGACCCGAATGCTTTTCGACCGGTGTGCTTTTTGACCGGTGTTCTTTTGGACCGGTGTGCCTTTCGACCAGTGTGCTTTTTCGACCAGTGTGCCTTTGGACCGGTGTGCCTATTGTTCTGGTGTGCTATTGTACCAGTGTGCTTTTCGAACGGTGTGCTTTTCGACCGGTGAGCTTTTCGACCGGTTTGCTTTTCGACCGGTGTGCTTTTCTACCAGTGTGCTTTCGATCGGTGTGCTTTTCGACCGGTGAGGTTTTTGACCGGTGAGGTTTTCGTCCGGTGAGCTTTTCGACCGGTGTTCTTTTTTATCCGAATGCTTTTCAAACGGTGTGCTTTTCAACCAGGGTACTTTCAATCAGTGAGCTTCTGGACCGGTGTGCTTTTCGATCGGTGTGCTTTTTGACCGGTGTGCCTTTCGACTGGTGTGCTTTTCGATATGTGTGCTTTTTGACCGGTGTGCTTTTCAACCGGTGTGCTTTTCTACCAATATGCTATTTAACCGGTGAGGTTTTCGATCGGTGAGCGTATCAACCAGTGTGCTTTTCCACCAGTGTGCTTTTCGACCGGTGTGCTTTTGGACAGGTGAGGTTTTCGACTGGTGAGGTTTTCTAACGGTGAGCTTTTCGACCAGTGTGCTTTTCGACCGGTGTGCATTTCGACCGGTGTGCTTTTTGACCCATCTGCTTTTGGACTGGTGTGCTTTTCAACTGGTGTGCTTTTCCACCAGTGTGCTTTTCGACCGGGGTTCTTTCGACCGGGGTGCATTTCGAGCGGTGTGCTTTTGGACCGGTGTGCTTTCAAACAGTGTGCCTTTCGACTCGTGTGCTTTTTGACGGGTGTGCTTTTCAACCGGTGTGCTTTTCAGCCAGTGTGCTTTTCGATGGGTGTGCTTTTCGACGGGTGTGTTTCTCAATCAATGTGCTTTTCGCCCAGTGTGCTTTCAAACTTGTGTCCTTTCGACCGGTGTGAATTTCGACCGGTGTGAATTTCGACCGGTGTGCTTTCAGACTACTGGGCTTCCGTCCATTGTGTTTTTCGACCGGTGTGCATTTCGACCGGTGTGCTTTTTGACCCATCTGCTTTTGGACTGGTGTGCTTTTCCACCAGTGTGCTTTTCGACCAGGGTTCTTTTGACCGGGGTGCATTTCGAGCGGTGTGCTTTTGGACCGGTGTGCTTTCAAACAGTGTGCCTTTCGACTGGTGTGCTTTTTGACGGGTGTGCTTTTCAACCGGTGTGCTTTTCATCCAGTGTGCTTTTCAATCGGTGTGCTTTTCGACGGGTGTGCTTTTCAATCAATGTGCTTTTCGCCCAGTGTGCTTTCAAACTAGTGTGCTTTCGACCGGTGTGAATTTCGACCGGTGTGAATTTCGACCGGTGTGCTTTCAGACTAGTGGGCTTCCGTCCATTGTGCTTTTCGACCGGTGTGCTTTTCAACCGGGGTGCTTTCAATCGGTGAGCTTCTCGACCGGGGTGCTTTTGACCGGGGTGCTTTTCGACCGGTGTGTTTTTCGACCGGTGAGCTTTTCGACCGGTGTGCTTTTCGACCCGTGAGCTTTTCGACCGTTGAGCTTATCAACCGGTGTGCTTTTCCACCGGTGTGCTTTTCGACCAGGGGCCTAATCGACCGGTGTGCATTTGGACCGGTGTGCTTTCGACCAGAGTGCTTTTCGACCGGTGTGCTTTTCGACCGGTGTGCTTTTCAACCGGTGTGCTTTTCGATCGGTGTGCTTTTCGACGGGTGTGCTTTTCGATCTGTGTGCTTTTCGAACGGTGTGCTTTTCAACCAGGGTACTTTCAATCAGTGAGCTTCTGGACCGGTGTGCTTTTCGACCGGTGTGCTTTTTGACCGGTGTGCCTTTCGACCGGTGTGCTTTTCGATATGTGTGCTTTTCGACCGGTGTGCTTTTCAACCGATGTGCTTTTCCACCAATATGCTATTTGACCGGTGAGCTTTTCGATCAGTGAGCGTATCAACCAGTGTGCTTTTCCACCAGTGTGCTTTTTGACCGGGGATCTTTTGACCAGGTACTTTTTGACCGGTGTGCTTTTCGACCGGGGTGCTTTTCAACCGGTGTGCTTTTCGACCGGTGTGCTTTTCGAATGGTGTGCTTTTCGACGGGTGTGCTTTTCGATCTATGTGCTTCTCGACCGGTGTAATTTCATACTAGTGTGCTTTCGACCGGTGTGCTTTTCGACCGATGTGCTTTTCAACCGGGGTGCTTTCTATCGGGGAGCTTCTCGATCGGTGTGCTTTTCGACCGGTGTGCTTTTCGACCGGTTTGCTTTTCGACCGGTGTGCTTTTCGACGTGTGTGCTTTTCGACCGGTGTGCTTTTCGACTGCTGTGCTTTTCAACCAGTGTGCTTTCCGACCGGTGTGCTTTTTGACCGGTGAGGTTTTCGACTGGTGAGGTTTTCAACCGGTATTCTTTTCGACCGGTGTGCTTTTCGACCAGTGTGCATTTCGATCGGTGTGCTTTTGGACCGGTGTGCTTTTCGCCTAGTGTGCATTTCGACCAGTGTGCTTTTCGACCAGTGTGCATTCCGACCGGTGTGCTTTTGGACTGGTGTGCTTTTCGCCTAGTGTGCATTTCGACCGGTATGCTTTTCGACCGGTGTGCTTTTCGACCAGTGTGCTTTCGATCGGTGTGCTTTTCGACCGGTGAGGTTTTCGACCGGTGAGGTTTTCGACCCGTGTGCTTTTCGACCGGTGTTCTTTTCGACCCGAATGCTTTTCGACCGGTGTGCTTTTTGACCGGTGTTCTTTTGGACCGGTGTGCCTTTCGACCAGTGTGCTTTTTCGACCAGTGTGCCTTTGGACCGGTGTGCCTATTGTTCTGGTGTGCTATTGTTCCGGTGTGCTTTTCGAACGGTGTGCTTTTCGACCGGTGAGCTTTTCGACCGGTTTGCTTTTCGACCGGTGTGCTTTTCTACCAGTGTGCTTTCGATCGGTGTGCTTTTCGACCGGTGAGGTTTTTGACCGGTGAGGTTTTCGACCGGTGAGCTTTTCGACCGGTGTTCTTTTTTATCCGAATGCTTTTCAAACGGTGTGCTTTTCAACCAGGGTACTTTCAATCAGTGAGCTTCTGGACCGGTGTGCTTTTCGACCAGTGTGCTTTTTGACCGGTGTGCCTTTCGACTGGTGTGCTTTTCGATATGTGTGCTTTTTGACCGGTGTGCTTTTCAACCGGTGTGCTTTTCTACCAATATGCTATTTAACCGGTGAGGTTTTCGATCGGTGAGCGTATCAACCAGTGTGCTTTTCCACCAGTGTGCTTTTCGACCGGTGTGCTTTTGGACAGGTGAGGTTTTCGACTGGTGAGGTTTTCTAACGGTGAGCTTTTCGACCAGTGTGCTTTTCGACCGGTGTGCATTTCGACCGGTGTGCTTTTTGACCCATCTGCTTTTGGACTGGTGTGCTTTTCAACTGGTGTGCTTTTCCACCAGTGTGCTTTTCGACCGGGGTTCTTTCGACCGGGGTGCATTTCGAGCGGTGTGCTTTTGGACCGGTGTGCTTTCAAACAGTGTGCCTTTCGACTCGTGTGCTTTTTGACGGGTGTGCTTTTCAACCGGTGTGCTTTTCAGCCGGTGTGCTTTTCGATGGGTGTGCTTTTCGACGGGTGTGTTTCTCAATCAATGTGCTTTTCGCCCAGTGTGCTTTCAAACTTGTGTCCTTTCGACCGGTGTGAATTTCGACCGGTGTGAATTTCGACCGGTGTGCTTTCAGACTACTGGGCTTCCGTCCATTGTGTTTTTTGACCGGTGTGCTTTTCAACTGGGGTGCTTTCAATCGGTGAGCTTCTCGACCGGGGTGCTTTTGACCGGGGTGCTTTTCGACCGGTGAGCTTTTCGACCGGTGTGCTTTTCGACCCGTGAGCTTTTCGACCGTTGAGCTTATCAACTGGGGTGCTTTTCCACCGGTGTGCTTTTCGACCGGGGGGCTAATCGACCGGTGTGCTTTTGGACCGGTGTGCTTTCGACCAGAGTGCTTTTCGACCGGTGTGCTTTTCGACCGGTGTGCTTTTCAACCGGTGTGCTTTTCGATCGGTGTGCTTTTCGACGGGTGTGCTTTTCGATCTGTGTGCTTTTCGAACGGTGTGCTTTTCAACCAGGGTGCGTTCAATCAGTGAGCTTCTGGACCGGTGTGCTTTTCGACCGGTGTGCTTTTTGACCGGTGTGCCTTTCGACCGGTGTGCTTTTCGATCGGTGTGCTTTTCGACCGGTGTGCTTTTCGACCAGTGTGCTTTTCCACCAATATGCTTTTTGACCGGTGAGCTTTTCGACCGGTGAGCTTTTCGACCGGTGAGCGTATCAACCAGTGTGCTTTTCCACCAGTGTGCTTTTTGACCGGGGATCTTTTGACCGGGTACTTTTTGACCGGTGTGCTTTTCGACCGGGGTGCTTTTCAACCGGTGTGCTTTTCGACTGGTGTGCTTTTCGAACGGTGTGCTTTTCGACGGGTGTGCTTTTCGATCTATGTGCTTCTTGACCGG
This sequence comes from Closterium sp. NIES-67, assembly GCA_027943415.1. Taxonomy (NCBI): domain Eukaryota; kingdom Viridiplantae; phylum Streptophyta; class Zygnematophyceae; order Desmidiales; family Closteriaceae; genus Closterium; species Closterium sp. NIES-67. The sequence goes on along the minus strand of BQMB01001256.1, from coordinate 60,298 downwards.
TGTAATTTTCAGACAAGTGTGCTTTCGACCGGTGTGCTTTTCGACCGATGTGCTTTTCAACCAGGGTGCTTTCTATCGGTGAGCTTCTCGATCGGTGTGCTTTTCGACCGGTGTGCTTTTCGACCGGTTTGCTTTTCGACCGGTCTGCTTTTCGACCAGTGTGCTTTCCGACCGGTGTGCTTTTCGACCGCTGTGCTTTTCAACCAGTGTGTTTTCCGACCGGTGTGCTTTTTGACCGGTGAGGTTTTCGACTGGTGAGCTTTTCGACCGGTGTGCTTTTCGACCAGTGTGGATTTCGACCGGTGTGCTTTTGGACCGGTGTGCTTTTCGCCTAGTGTGCCTTTCGACCTGTATGCTTTTCGACCGGTGTGCTTTTCGAACAGTGTGCTTTCGATCGGTGTGCTTTTCGACCGGTGAGGTTTTTGACCAGTGAGGTTTTCAACCGGTGAGCTTTTCGACCGGTGTTCTTTTTTATCCGAATGCTTTTCGACCGGTGTGCTTTTGGACAGGTGTGCTTTTGGACCGATGTGCTTTTCGACTGGTGTGCTTTTCGAATGGTGTGCTTTTCGACCGGTGTACTTTTCGACTTGTGTGCTCTTCGACTGGTGTGCTTTTGGACCGGTGTGCTTTCGAGCGGTGTGCTTTTCGACCGGTGAGGTTTTCGATCGGTTAGCTTTTCGACCAGCTCTTCGACCGATGTTCTTTTCGACCGGTGTGCTTTTCGACCAGTTTGCTTTTCGACTGGTGAGCTTTTACGACCGTAGTGCTTTTCAATGGGTGTGCTTATCGACCGGTGTGCTTTTCGCCCTATGTGCTTTTCGACCGGTGTGCCTTTCGACCAGTTGTTGAATCACCCCTACCTTGCTTAATCAACCCTTCCTTGCTGAATTCCCCCATTCTTGCTCAATCACCTCAAACATATTTATCACCCCTATCTTGCTTAGTCGTCCCTACCTTGCTGCATCCCCCCTTCCTTGTTAAATCAACTCTACCTTGCTGAATCCCCCCAACCTTGCTCACTTCTCCATATCTTGGTGAATCCCCCCGACCTTGCTTAATCACCCCTACCCTGCTCAATTCTCCCAATCTTGCTGAATCATCCCTACCTTTCTTAATCACCCCTGCCTTGCATAATCACCCCTTCCTTGCTGAATCACCCCTGCCTTGCTTTATCACCCCTGCCTTGATTAATCACCCCTACCATGCAGAATTCCCACCCGCTTGCTGAATTCCCTCTACCCTGCTTAATCACCCCTTCCTTGCATAATCACCCCTATCTTGCTGAATTCCCACTACCTTGCTGAATCCTCCCTCCCATCCTGAATCCCCCCTACCTCGCTGAATCTCCCCTACCTTGCTGAGTTCTCTTTATCTTGCTGAATTCCCCCTCCCTTTCTGAATCACCCCTACCTTGCTGAATCCCCCCTCCCTTGTTGAATCAACCCTACCTTGCTGAATCCCCCCTACCTTAATGAATTCTCCCTATCTTGCTGAGTCCAACCTACCTTGCTAAATAACCCCTACCTTGCTGAATTCTCCCTATCTTACTGAATCATGCCTACCTTTATTAATCACCCCTACCTTGCTTAATCACCCTTTCCTTGCTTAATCACCCCAGCCTTTCTCAATCACCCCTATCTTGCTGAATCCCCCCTCCCTTGTTTAATCACCCCTATCTTCTACCTATCTTGCTGAATTCTCACACTCTTGCTCAATAACCCCTACCAAGCTTAATCATCCCTACCTTCCTGAATAACCTCTACCTTGCTTTATCATCCCTACCTTGCTGAATCCCCCCCATCTTGCTGAATCTTCCCTACCTTAATTAATTTCGCCTACCTTGCTGAATTCCCACACCCTTGCCGGATTTCCCCTACCTTGTTTAAGCACTCATATCTTGCTTAGTCTCCTATTCCTTGATTAAAAACCCCTAATAATCATCCCTACCTTGCTAAATTCTTCCTCTCTTGCTGAATCCTCCCTATCTTGCTTAATTTCAACTACCTTGCTTAATCACCCCTACCTTGCTTAATCATCCCTACCTTTATTAATCACCCCTACCTTGCTTAATCAAACATATCTTGCTGAATCCCCCCTTCCTTGTTGAATGAACCCTACCTTGCTGAATCCCCCCTTCCTTGCTGAGTTCTCCCTATCTTGCAGAATCCCCCATACCTTTTTGTTACCCTTATATTGCTCAATTCTCACTATCTTGCTGAATCATCCCTATCTTTCCTAATCCCCACTACCTTGCTTAATCACCCCTACCTTGCTGAATTCATTCCTCCCTTTCTTAATCACCCCTACCTTGATTTGTCATCCCTACCTTGCTAAATCAGGCCTACCTTGCTAAATCAGCCATACCTTGCTAAATAACCCCTACTTTGCTTAATCACCCCTACCTTGCTGAATTCCCACTACCTTGCTTAATCACCCATACTTTGCCGAATCCCCACTTGCTTGCATAATCACCCCTACCTTCTCCCTATCTTGCTGAATTCCCACCCTCTTTCTCAGTCACCTCTACCTTTATGAATTCTCCCTATCTTGCTGAATCATCCCTCCCTTTCTTAATCACCCCTACCTTGATTTGTCATTCCTACCTTGCTAAATTAGCCCTACCTTGCTAAATCAGCCATACCTTGCTAAATAGCCCCTACCTTGCTTAATCACTTCTACCTTGCTGAATTCCCACTACCTTGCTTAGTCACCCATACTTTGCCGAATCCCCACTTGCTTGCTTAATCACCCCTACGTTCTCCCTATCTTGCTGAATTCCCACCCTCTTTCTCAGTCACCTCTACCTTTATGAATTCTCCCTATCTTGCTGAATCATCCCTCCCGTTCTTAATCACCCCTACCTTGCAAAGTTGTCATTATTGAACTTGTCAAGGCCAAACACTCTCGGCTCATCCCTAGAGGGGCCAAGGCTAGGTTGCACTGTAGCAGTGGGTGGATCTTGGTGTTGGCCTTGTACTTGGGCATCGTCTCTGCCTCCAACACCTCTTCCACTCCCTTCCCCAGATCTAGGCATGGTTGAAATGACTCCAAGGGGCTCTGATACCACTTGTTATAATCACAATAGGCTCAGATGTGCCTAAATTGGAGAGAGTGCACAGTCGGATTTCCATCAGACGGCTTCAAATACGGATAGCGAGATGATCTGTGTCTTAAACGGTGATCTGTAAGTTGGGTCTGGAGCGCTTTGCTGTTTCCTATCAGCAGCAAGTTGAATCATGAAATTCCATGAAGAGTTGACAACGCTATGGCGGTTTGACTGGTAGGAGGTATAGCAGCACTGTAGTCTTAGAAGTACAAACTTAGCAAGAAGAATCGAGATTGAGATGGTTCTCAGCCTCTACAAGCCCCACGAGCCAAGGTCCAGGTTGGTGGTACACCACCACAAAGTACCCAACCACAAAGAGACTCAAAATATACTCAACAAGGGGCTGGACCAAGTGAAATGTAACACTACATGAAGTAGCATTATTATTTTTCACTATTTTAATATATATCCACTTCCCTTGGGCTTGAAATCTTGAGCTCTTGGTCTTGATTCTGCAAGATAAATTCAACTTCAGTTGATGAGGGATTGCTGCACACACCTACAATGTGATGGACACTAAAAACTCGACAAAATGGAAAAACACATGCGACACGCAAACGACGACTTGACATGCGAGTTGTGAAAAAATGATAATGTCTTGACTGACACAAACCACAGTTTGATACACCATTCAAACACACCGGTCATAAAGCACACTGGTCGAAAGGCACACCGGTCGAAAAGCACACCCGTCGAAAAGCACACCGGTCGTAAAAACTCACCGGTCGAGAAGCACACCAGTCGAAAAGCACACCGGTCGAAAAGCACACCGGTCGAAAAGATCATTGGTCGAAAAGATCACCGCTCAGAAGCACACGGGTCCAAAAGCACACCGGTCGAAAAGCATACAGGTCGAAAAGCACACCGGTCGAAAAGCACACCGTTCGAAAAGCACACCGGTCGTAAAGCACACCAGTCGAAAAGCACACCGGTCGAAAAGCACACCGGTCCAAAAGCACACAGGTCAAAAGCACACCAGTCGAAATGCACACCGGTCGAAAAGAACACCGGTCGAAAACCTCACCGGTCGAAAACCTCACCGGTCGAAAACCTCACCTGTCGAAAAGCACACAGATCGAAAAGCACACCCGTCGAAAAGCACACCGTTCGAAAAGCACACCGGTCGAAAAGATCATTGGTCGAAAAGATCACCGCTCAGAAGCACACGGGTCCAAAAGCACACCGGTCGAAAAGCATACAGGTCGAAAAGCACACCGGTCGAAAAGCACACCGTTCGAAAAGCACACCGGTCGTAAAGCACACCAGTCGAAAAGCACACCGGTCGAAAAGCACACCGGTCCAAAAGCACACAGGTCAAAAGCACACCAGTCGAAATGCACACCGGTCGAAAAGAACACCGGTCGAAAACCTCACCGGTCGAAAACCTCACCGGTCGAAAACCTCACCTGTCGAAAAGCACACAGATCGAAAAGCACACCCGTCGAAAAGCACACCGTTCGAAAAGCACACCGATCGAAAAGCACACTGTTCGAAAAGCACACCGGTCGAAAAGCACACCGATCGAAAAGCACACCGGTCGAAAAGCACACCGGTTGAGAAGCTCACCGATTGAAAGCACCCCGGTTGAACAGCACACCGGTCGAATAGCACACCGGACAAAAAAATTACCTGTCGAAAAGCACAACGGTCGAAAAGCACACAGATCGAAAAGCACACCCGTCGAAATGCACACCGTTCGAAAAGCACACCGGTCAAAAGGCACACCGGTTGAAAAGCACCCCAGTGGAAAAGCACACCGATGGAAAAGCACACCAGTCGAAAAGCACACCGGTCAAAACGAACACCGGTCAAAAAGCACACCCGTCGAAAAGTACGCCGGTCAAAACGAACACTGGTCAAAAAGCACACCGGTCGAAAAGCACACCGGTCGAGAAGCTCACCGATTGAAAGCACCCCGGTTGAAATGCACACCGGTCAAAAAGCACAATGGACGAAAGCACACTAGTCTTAAAGCATACCGGTCGAAATTCACACCGGTCGAAAGCACACTAGTCTGAAAGCACACTGGGCGAAAAGCACATTGATCGAAAAGCACACCCGTCGAAAAGCACACCGATGGAAAAAGCACACCGGCTGGAAAGCACACCGGTTGAAAAGCACACCGGTCGAAAAGCACACCAGTCGAAAGGCACACTGTTTGAAAGCACACCGGTCCAAAAGCACACCGTTCCAAAGGCACACCGGTCGAAAAGCACAACGGTCAAAAAACACCCCGGTCGAAAGAACCCCGGTCGAAAAGCACACTGGTGGAAAAGCTCACCAGTTGAAAAGCACACCGGTCCAAAAGCAGATGGGTCGAAAAGCACACCGGTCGAAATGCACATCGGTCGAAAAGCACACTGGTCAAAAAGCTTACCGGTCGAAAACCTCACCAGTCGAAAACCTCACCTGTCCAAAAGCACACATATCGAAAAGCACACCCGTCGAAAAGCACACCGTTAGAAAAGCAAACCGGTTGAAAAGCACACCGGTCGAAAAGCAAACCGGTCAAAAAGCTCACCGGTCGAAAAGCACACCGTTCAAAAAGCACACCGGTACAATAGCACACCAGTACAATAGGCACACCGGTCCAAAGGCACACCGGTCGAAAAGCACACTGGTCGAAAGGCACACCGGTCGAAAAGCACACCCATCGAAAAGCACTACGGTCGTAAAAGCTCACCAGTCGAAAAGCACACTGGTCGAAAAGCACACTGGTCGAAAAGAACACTGGTCGAAGAGCTGGTCGAAAACCTAACCGATCGAAAACCTCACCGGTCGAAAAGCACACCGCTCGAAAGCACACCGGTCCAAAAGCACACCAGTCGAAGAGCACACAGGTAAAAAAGTATACCGGTCGAAAAGCACACCATTCGAAAAGCACACCAGTCGAAAAGCACACCGGTCCAAAAGAACACCGGTCAAAAAGCACACCGGTCGAAAAGCATTCGGGTCGAAAAGAACACCGGTCGAAAAGCTCACCGGTCGAAAACCTCACGGGTCAAAAACCTCACCGGTCGAAAAGCACACCGATCGAAAGCACACTGGTCGAAAAGCACACCGGTCGAAAAGCATACCAGTCGAAAAGCACACCGGTCGAAATGCACACTAGGCGAAAAGCACACCAGTCCAAAAGCACACCGGTCGAAATGCACATTGCTCGAAAAGAACACCAGTCGAAAAGCTCATCAGTCGAAAACCTCACCGGTCAAAAAGCACACCGGTCGGAAAGCACACTGGTTGAAAAGCACAGCGGTCGAAAAGCACACCGGTCGGAAAGCACACTGGTCGAAAAGCACACCGGTCGAAAAGCAAACCGGTCGAAAAGCACACCGGTCAAAAAGCACACCGGTCGGAAAGCACACTGGTTGAAAAGCACAGCGGTCGAAAAGCACACCGGTTGGAAAGCACACTGGTCGAAAAGCACACCGGTCGAAAAGCAAACCGGTCGAAAAGCACACCGGTCGAAAAGCACACCGATCGAGAAGCTCACCGATAGAAAGCAACGCGGTTGAAAAGCACATTGGTCGAAAAGCACACCGGTCGAAAGCACACTAGTCTGAAATTACACCGGTCGAGAAGCACATAGATCGAAAAGCACACCCGTCGAAAAGCACACCGTTCGAAAAGCACACCGGTCGAAAAGCACACCGGTTGAAAAGCACCCCGGTCGAAAAGCACACCGGTCAAAAAGTACCCGGTCAAAAGATCCCCGGTCAAAAAGCAGACTGGTGGAAAAGCACACCGGTTGATATGCTCACCGGTCGAAAAGCTCACCGGTCAAAAAGCATATTGGTGGAAAAGCACACCGGTCGAAAAGCACACCGGTCGAAAAGCACACTGATCGAAAAGCACACCGGTCGAAAAGCACACCGGTCGAAAAGCACACCGGTCAAAAAGCACATCGGTCGAAAAGCACACCGGTCTTGAAGCTCACTGATTGAAAGCACCCTGGTTGAAAAGCACACCGGTCGAAAAGCACACATATCGAAAAGCACACCCGTCGAAAAGCACACCGATCGAAAAGCACACCGGTTGAAAAGCACACCGGTCGAAAATCACACCGGTCGAAAAGCACACCGGTCGAAAAGCACACCGGTTGAAAAGCACACAGGTCGAAAAGCACACCGGTCGAAAAGCACACCGGTTGAAAAGCACACCGGTCGAAAAGCTCACCGGTCAAAAAGCACACCGGTCGAAAAGCACACCGGTCGAAAAGCACACCGGTCGAAAAGCCCACCGATCGAAAAGCACACCGGTTGAAAAGCTCACCGGTTGAAAAGCACACCGGACGAAAAGCACACCGGTCGAAAAGCATACCAGAAGAAAAGCTCACCGGAAGGAAAGCACAAAGGTCGAAAAGCATACCGGTTGAAAAGCACACCGGTCGAAAAGCACACCGGTCGAAAAAGACACCAGTCAAGAAAGACACCGGTCGAAATGCAAACTAGGCGAAAAGCACACCAGTCCAAAAGCACACCGGTCGAAATGCACACTGGTCGAAAAGAACACCTGTCGAAAAGCACAACGGTCGAAAAGCACACAGATCGAAAAGCACACCCGTCGAAAAGCAAACCGGTCAAAACGAACACCGGTCAAAAAGCACACCGGTCGAAAAGCACACCAGTCGAAAAGCACGCCGGTCGAGAAGCTCACCGATTGAAAGCACCCCGGTTGAAAAGCACACCGGTCAAAAAGCACAATGGACGAAAGCACACTAGTCTGAAAGCATACCGGTCGAAAATCACACCGGTCGAAAGCACACTAGTGTGAAAGCACATTGATCGAAAAGCACACCCGTCGAAAAGCACACCGATGGAAAAAGCACACCGGCTGAAAAGCACACCGGTTGAAAAGCACACCGGTCGAAAAGCACACCATTCAAAAGGCACACTGTTTGAAAGCACACCGGTCCAAAAGCACACCGTTCCAAAAGCACACCGGTTGAAAAGCACCCCGGTCGAAAAGCACAACGGTCAAAAAACACCCCGGTCGAAAGAACCCCGGTCGAAAAGCACACTGGTGGAAAAGCACACCAGTCGAAAAGCACACCGGTCCAAAAGCAGATGGGTCGAAAAGCACACCGGTCGAAATGGACACTGGTCGAAAAGCACACTGGTCGAAAACCTCACCAGTCGAAAACCTCACCTGTCCAAAAGCACATAGATCGAAAAGCACACCCGTCGAAAAGCACACCGTTAGAAAAGCACACTGGTTGAAAAGCACACCGGTCGAAAAGCAAACCGGTCGAAAAGCTCACCGGTCGAAAAGCACACCGTTCGAAAAGCACACCGGTACAATAGCACACCAGTACAATAGGCACACCGGTCCAAAGGCACTCTGGTCGAAAAAGCACCCTGGTCGAAAGGCACACCAGTCGAAAAGCACACAGGGCGAAAAGCACACCGGTCGAAAAGCACACCCATCGAAAAGCACTACGGTCGTAAAAGCTCACCAGTCGAAAAGCACACTGGTCGAAAAGCACACTGGTCGAAAAGAACACTGGTCGAAGAGCTGGTCAAAAACCTAACCGATCGAAAACCTCACCGGTCGAAAAGCACACCGCTCAAAAGCACACTGGTCCAAAAGCACACCAGTCGAAGAGCACACAGGTAAAAAAGTATACCGGTCGAAAAGCACACCATTCGAAAAGCACACCAGTCGAAAAGCACACCGGTCCAAAAGAACACCGGTCAAAAAGCAGACCGGTCGAAAAGCATTCGGGTCGAAAAGAACACCGGTCGAAAAGCTCACCGGTCAAAAACCTCACCGGTCGAAAAGCACACCGATCGAAAGCACACTGGTCGAAAAGCACACCGGTCGAAAAGCATACCGGTCGAAATGCACACCGGTCGACATGCACACTAGGCGAAAAGCACACCAGTCCAAAAGCACACCGGTCGAAATGCACACTGGTCGAAAAGAACACCGGTCGAAAAGCTCACCAGTCGAAAACCTCACCGGTCAAAAAGCACACCGGTCGGAAAGCACACTGATTGAAAAGCACAGCGGTCGAAAAGCACACCGGTCGGAAAGCACACTGGTCGAAAAGCACACCGGTCGAAAAGCAAACCGGTCGAAAAGCACACCGGTCAAAAAGCACACCGGTCGGAAAGCACACTGGTTGAAAAGCACAGCGGTCGAAAAGCACACCGGTCGGAAAGCACACTGGTCGAAAAGCACACCGGTCGAAAAGCAAACCGGTCAAAAAGCACACCGGTCGAAAAGCACACCGATCGAGAAGCTCACCGATAGAAAGCAACGCGGTTGAAAAGCACATCGGTCGAAAAGCACACCGGTCGAAAAGCACACCGTTCGAAAAGCACACCGGTCGTAAAGCACACCAGTCGAAAAGCACACCGGTCGAAAAGCACACCGGTCCAAAAGCACACAGGTCAAAAGCACACCAGTCGAAATGCACACCGGTCGAAAAGAACACCGGTCGAAAACCTCACCGGTCGAAAACCTCACCGGTCGAAAACCTCACCTGTCGAAAAGCACACAGATCGAAAAGCACACCCGTCGAAAAGCACACCGTTCGAAAAGCACACCGATCGAAAAGCACACTGTTCGAAAAGCACACCGGTCGAAAAGCACACCGATCGAAAAGCACACCGGTCGAAAAGCACACCGGTTGAGAAGCTCACCGGTCGAATAGCACACCGGACAAAAAAATTACCTGTCGAAAAGCACAACGTTCGAAAAGCACACAGATCGAAAAGCACACCCGTCGAAATGCATACCGTTCGAAAAGCACACCGGTCAAAAGGCACACCGGTTGAAAAGCACCCCAGTCGAAAAGCACACCGGTCGAAAAGCACACCGGTCAAAACGAACACCGGTCAAAAAGCACACCGGTCGAAAAGCACGCCGGTCGAGAAGCTCACCGATTGAAAGCACCCCGGTTGAAATGCACACCGGTCAAAAAGCACAATGGACGAAAGCACACTAGTCTGAAAGCATACCGGTCGAAATTCACACCGGTCGAAAGCACACTAGTCTGAAAGCACACTGGGCGAAAAGCACATTGATCGAAAAGCACACCCGTCGAAAAGCACACCGATGGAAAAAGCACACCGGCTGGAAAGCACACCGGTTGAAAAGCACACCGGTCGAAAAGCACACCAGTCGAAAGGCACACTGTTTGAAAGCACACCGGTCCAAAAGCACACCGTTCCAAAGGCACACCGGTCGAAAAGCACAACGGTCAAAAAACACCCCGGTCGAAAGAACCCCGGTCGAAAAGCACACTGGTGGAAAAGCACACCAGTTGAAAAGCACACCGGTCCAAAAGCAGATGGGTCGAAAAGCACACCGGTCGAAATGCACATCGGTCGAAAAGCACACTGGTCGAAAAGCTTACCGGTCGAAAACCTCACCAGTCGAAAACCTCACCTGTCCAAAAGCACACATATCGAAAAGCACACCCGTCGAAAAGCACACCGTTAGAAAAGCAAACCGGTTGAAAAGCACACCGGTCGAAAAGCAAACCGGTCAAAAAGCTCACCGGTCGAAAAGCACACCGTTCAAAAAGCACACTGGTACAATAGCACACCAGTACAATAGGCACAACGGTCCAAAGGCACACCGGTCGAAAAGCACACTGGTCGAAAGGCACACCGGTCGAAAAGCACACACGGCGAAAAGCACACCAGTCAAAGAGCACACCCATCGAAAAGCACTACGGTCGTAAAAGCTCACCAGTCGAAAAGCACACTGGTCGAAAAGCACACTGGTCGAAAAGAACACTGGTCGAAGAGCTGGTCGAAAACCTAACCGATCGAAAACCTCACCGGTCGAAAAGCACACCGCTCGAAAGCACACCGGTCCAAAAGCACACCAGTCGAAGAGCACACAGGTAAAAAAGTATACCGGTCGAAAAGCACACCATTCGAAAAGCACACCAGTCGAAAAGCACACCGGTCCAAAAGAACACCGGTCAAAAAGCACACCGGTCGAAAAGCATTCGGGTCGAAAAGAACACCGGTCGAAAAGCTCACCGGTCGAAAACCTCACGGGTCAAAAACCTCACCGGTCGAAAAGCACACCGATCGAAAGCACACTGGTCGAAAAGCACACCGGTCGAAAAGCATACCAGTCGAAAAGCACACCAGTCGAAATGCACACTAGGCGGAAAGCACACCAGTCCAAAAGCACACCGGTCGAAATGCACACTGGTCGAAAAGAACACCGGTCGAAAAGCTCATCAGTCGAAAACCTCACCGGTCAAAAAGCACACCGGTCGGAAAGCACACTGGTTGAAAAGCACAGCGGTCGAAAAGCACACCGGTCGGAAAGCACACTGGTCGAAAAGCACACCGGTCGAAAAGCAAACCGGTCGAAAAGCACACCGGTCAAAAAGCACACCGGTCGGAAAGCACACTGGTTGAAAAGCACAGCGGTCGAAAAGCACACCGGTTGGAAAGCACACTGGTTGAAAAGCAAACCGGTCGAAAAGCACACCGGTCGAAAAGCAAACCGGTCGAAAAGCACACCGGTCGAAAAGCACACCGATCGAGAAGCTGACCGATAGAAAGCAACGCGGTTGAAAAGCACATCGGTCGAAAAGCACACCGGTCGAAAGCACACTAGTCTGAAATTACACCGGTCGAGAAGCACATAGATCGAAAAGCACACCCGTCGAAAAGCACACCGTTCGAAAAGCACACCGGTCGAAAAGCACACCGGTTGAAAAGCACCCCGGTCGAAAAGCACACATATCGAAAAGCACACCCGTCGAAAAGCACACCGATCGAAAAGCACACCGGTTGAAAAGCACACCGGTCGAAAATCACACCGGTCGAAAAGCACACCGGTCGAAAGCACACCGGTCCAAAAGCACACCGGTCGATTAGCCCCCCGGTCGAAAAGCACACCAATGGAAAAGCACACCGGTTGATAAGCTCACCGGTCGAAAAGCTCACGGATCGAAAAGCACACCGGTCGAAAAGCTCACCGGTCGAAAAACACACCGGTTGAAAAGCACCCCGGTCAAAAGCACCCCAGCCGAAAAGCACACCGGCCGAAAAGCACACCGGTCGAAAAGCACACCCGTCGAAAAGCACACCGGTCGAAAAGCACACCGGTCGAAAAGCACACCGGTCGAAAAGCACACCGGTTGAAAAGCACACCGGTCGAAAAGCTCACCGGTCAAAAAGCACACCGGTCGAAAAGCACACCGGTCGAAAAGCACACCAGTCGAAAAGCCCACCGATCGAAAAGCACACCGGTTAAAAAGCATACCGGTTGAAAAGCACACCGGTCGAAAAGCACACCGGTCGAAAAAGACACCAGTCAAGAAAGACACCGGTCGAAAAGCTCACCGGTCGAAAACCTCACCGGTCGTAAAAGAACACCGGTCGAAAAGCACACCGGTACAAAAGCACACCAGTACAAAAGCACACCGGTCCAAAGGCAGACCGGTCCAAAGGCACACCGGTCAAAAGGCACACCGGTCGAAAAGCACATCGGTCGAAAAGCACACCGGTCGAAAAGCACACCGGCCGAAAAGCTGACTCTACCTTGCTTGATCACCCCAATATTGCTCCATTCCCCCGACCTCATTGAATCTCCCCTACCTTGCTGATTTCTCTTTATCTTGCTGAATCCCCCTCCCTTTCTGAATCACTCCTACCATTATTAATCATCCCACCCTTGCTGAATTCCCACTACCTTGTTTACTCACTCCTACCTTGATTAATGATACCTACTCTGATTAATCACCCCAATATTGCTTAATCACCTGAAATTTGCAGAATTCCCGATATCTTGCTGAATTTTCCTAACTTGCAGATTCCCCCCTACCTTGCTTAATTACCCTTACCTTGCTCAATTCTCACTATCTTGCTGTATTCCATCTACCTTGCTTTATCACCCTTTCCTTGCTTAATCACCCCTATATTGCTGAATTCCCACTACCTTGCTTAATCACCCCTAATTTTTTTAAATTTCCCACCTTTTTTGGAATTCCCTCTACCTTGCTTAATCACCCCTACCTTGCTTAATCACCCCTACCTTGCTTAATCACCCCTACCTTGCTTAATCACCCCTACCTTGCTTAATCACCCCTACGTTGCTGAATTCCCACCCATTCTCTGAATTCCCGCTACCTTGCTTAATCACTTCTATCTTTAGAAATCATCCCTACAATTCTTAATCATCCCTACTTTGCTGAATTCCCTCTTCCTTGCTTAATCACCTCTAAAAGCACACCGGTTGGAAAGAACCCCGGTCGAAAAGCACACTAGTGGAAAAGCACACCGGTTGATAAGCTGACTGGTTGAAAAGCTCACCGGTCGAAAGCACATTGGTCGAAAAGCACACGGGTCGAAAAGCACACCGCTCGAAAAGCACACCGATCGAAAAGCACACCGGTCAAAAAGCACACCGGTTGAGAAGCTCACCGATTGAAAGCACCCCGGTTGAACAGCACACCGGTCGAATAGCACACCGGACAAAAAAAATACCTGTCGAAAAGCACAACGGTCGAAAAGCACACAGATCGAAAAGCACACCCGTCGAAATGCACACCGTTCGAAAAGCACACCGGTCAAAAAGCACACCGGTTGAAAAGCACCCCAGTCGAAAAGCACACCGATGGAAAAACACACCAGTCGAAAAGCAAACCGGTCAAAACGAACACCGGTCAAAAAGCACACCGGTCGAAAAGCACACCGGTCGAAAAGCACGCCGGTCGAGAAGCTCACCGATTGAAAGCACCCCGGTTGAAAAGCACACCGGTGAAAAAGCACAATGGACGAAAGCACACTAGTCTGAAAGCATACCGGTCGAAATTCACACCGGTCGAAAGCACACTAGTGTGAAAGCACATTGATCGAAAAGCACACCCGTCGAAAAGCACACCGATGGAAAAAGCACACCGGCTCAAAAGCACACCGGTTGAAAAGCACACCGGTCGAAAAGCACACCAGTCAAAAGGCACACTGTTTGAAAGCACACCGGTCCAAAAGCACACCGTTCCAAAAGCAGATGGGTCGAAAAGCACACCGGTCGAAAAGCACACCGGTCCAAAAGCAGATGGGTCGAAAAGCACACCGGTCGAAATGCACACCGGTCGAAAAGCACACTGGTCGAAAAGCTCACCGGTCAAAAACCTCACCAGTCGAAAACCTCACCTGTCCAAAAGCACACAGATCGAAAAGCACACCCGTCGAAAAGCACACCGTTAGAAAAGCACACTGGTTGAAAAGCACACCGGTCGAAAAGCAAACCGGTCGAAAAGCTCACCGGTCGAAAAGCACACCGTTCGAAAAGCACACTGGTACAATAGCACACCAGTACAATAGGCACACCGGTCCAAAGGCACACCGGTCGAAAAAGCACCCTGGTCGAAAGGCACACCAGTCGAAAAGCACACAGGGCGAAAAGCACACCGGTCGAAAAGCACACCCATCGAAAAGCACTACGGTCGTAAAAGCTCACCAGTCGAAAAGCACACTGGTCGAAAAGCACACTGGTCGGAAAGAACACTGGTCGAAGAGCTGGTCAAAAACCTAACCGATCGAAAACCTCACCGGTCGAAAAGCACACCGCTCGAAAGCACACTGGTCCAAAAGCACACCAGTCGAAGAGCACACAGGTAAAAAAGTATACCGGTCGAAAAGCACACCATTCGAAAAGCACACCAGTCGAAAAGCACACCGGTCCAAAAGAACACCGGTCAAAAAGCAGACCGGTCGAAAAGCATTCGGGTCGAAAAGAACACCGGTCGAAAAGCTCACCGGTCAAAAACCTCACCGGTCGAAAAGCACACCGATCGAAAGCACACTGGTCGAAAAGCACACCGGTCGAAAAGCATACCGGTCGAAAAGCACACCGGTCGACATGCACACTAGGCGAACAGCACACCAGTCCAAAAGCACACCGGTCGAAATGCACACTGGTCGAAAAGAACACCGGTCGAAAAGCTCACCAGTCGAAAACCTCACCGGTCAAAAAGCACACCGGTCGGAAAGCACACTGATTGAAAAGCACAGCGGTCGAAAAGCACACCGGTCGGAAAGCACACTGGTCCAAAAGCACACCGGTCGAAAAGCAAACCGGTCGAAAAGCACACCGGTCAAAAAGCACACCGGTCGGAAAGCACACTGGTTGAAAAGCACAGCGGTCGAAAAGCACAACGGTCGGAAAGCACACTGGTCGAAAAGCACACCGGTCGAAAAGCAAACCGGTCCAAAAGCACACCGGTCGAAAAGCACACCGATCGAGAAGCTCACCGATAGAAAGCAACGCGGTTGAAAAGCACATCGGTCGAAAAGCACACCGGTCGAAAAGCACACCGTTCGAAAAGCACACCGGTCGTAAAGCACACCAGTCGAAAAGCACACCGGTCGAAAAGCACACCGGTCCAAAAGCACACAGGTCAAAAGCACACCAGTCGAAATGCACACCAGTCGAAAAGAACACCGGTCGAAAACCTCACCGGTCGAAAACCTCACCGGTCGAAAACCTCACCTGTCGAAAAGCACACAGATCGAAAAGCACACCCGTCGAAAAGCACACCGTTCGAAAAGCACACCGATCGAAAAGCACACTGTTCGAAAAGCACACCGGTCGAAAAGCACACCGATCGAAAAGCATACCGGTCGAAAAGCACACCGGTTGAGAAGCTCACCGATTGAAAGCACCCCGGTTGAACAGCACACCGGTCAAATAGCACACCGGACAAAAAAATTACCTGTCGAAAAGCACAACGGTCAAAAAGCACACAGATCGAAAAGCACACCCGTCGAAATGCACACCGTTCGAAAAGCACACCGGTCAAAAGGCACACCGGTTGAAAAGCACCCCAGTCGAAAAGCACACCGATGGAAAAGCACACCAGTCGAAAAGCACACCGGTCAAAACGAACACCGGTCAAAAAGCACACCGGTCGAAAAGCACGCCGGTCGAGAAGCTCACCGATTGAAAGCACCCCGGTTGAAATGCACACCGGTCAAAAAGCACAATGGACGAAAGCACACTAGTCTGAAAGCATACCGGTCGAAATTCACACCGGTCGAAAGCACACTAGTCTGAAAGCACACTGGGCGAAAAGCACATTGATCGAAAAGCACACCCGTCGAAAAGCACACCGATGGAAAAAGCACACCGGCTGGAAAGCACACCGGTTGAAAAGCACACCGGTCGAAAAGCACACTGTTTGAAAGCACACCGGTCCAAAAGCACATCGTTCCAAAGGCACACCGGTCGAAAAGCACAACGGTCAAAAAACACCCCGGTCGAAAGAACCCCGGTCGAAAAGCACACTGGTGGAAAAGCACACCAGTTGAAAAGCACACCGGTCCAAAAGCAGATGGGTCGAAAAGCACACCGGTCGAAATGCACATCGGTCGAAAAGCACACTGGTCGAAAAGCTTACCAGTCGAAAACCTCACCAGTCGAAAACCTCACCTGTCCAAAAGCACACATATCGAAAAGCACACCCGTCGAAAAGCACACCGTTAGAAAAGCAAACCGGTTGAAAAGCATACCGGTCGAAAAGCAAACCGGTCAAAAAGCTCACCGGTCGAAAAGCACACCGTTCAAAAAGCACACTGGTACAATAGCACACCAGTACAATAGGCACACCGGTCCAAAGGCACACCGGTCGAAAAGCACACTGGTCGAAAGGCACACCGGTCGAAAACCACACACGGCGAAAAGCACACCAGTCAAAGAGCACACCCATCGAAAAGCACTACGGTCGTAAAAGCTCACCAGTCGAAAAGCACACTGGTCGAAAAGCACACTGGTCGAAAAGAACACTGGTCGAAGAGCTGGTCGAAAACCTAACCGATCGAAAACCTCACCGGTCGAAAAGCACACCGCTCGAAAGCACACCGGTCCAAAAGCACACCAGTCGAAGAGCACACAGGTAAAAAAGTATACCGGTCGAAAAGCACACCATTCGAAAAGCACACCAGTCGAAAAGCACACCGGTCCAAAAGAACACCGGTCAAAAAGCACACCGGTCGAAAAGCATTCGGGTCGAAAAGAACACCGGTCGAAAAGCTCACCGGTCGAAAACCTCACGGGTCAAAAACCTCACCGGTCGAAAAGCACACCGATCGAAAGCACACTGGTCGAAAAGCACACCGGTCGAAAAGCATACCAGTCGAAAAGCACACCGGTCGAAATGCAAACTAGGCGAAAAGCACACCAGTCCAAAAGCACACCGGTCGAAATGCACACTGGTCGAAAAGAACACCTGTCGAAAAGCACAACGGTCGAAAAGCACACAGATCGAAAAGCACACCCGTCGAAATGCACACCGTTCGAAAAGCACACCGGTCAAAAAGCACACCGGTTGAAAAGCACCCCAGTCGAAAAGCACACCGATGGAAAAACACACCAGTCGAAAAGCAAACCGGTCAAAACGAACACCGGTCAAAAAGCACACCGGTCGAAAAGCACACCGGTCGAAAAGCACGCCGGTCGAGAAGCTCACCGATTGAAAGCTCCCCGGTTGAAAAGCACACCGGTCAAAAAGCACAATGGACGAAAGCACACTAGTCTGAAAGCATACCGGTCGAAATTCACACCGGTCGAAAGCACACTAGTGTGAAAGCACATTGATCGAAAAGCACACCCGTCGAAAAGCACACTGGTCGAAAAGCTCACCGGTCAAAAACCTCACCAGTCGAAAACCTCACCTGTCCAAAAGCACACAGATCGAAAAGCACACCCGTCGAAAAGCACACCGTTAGAAAAGCACACTGGTTGAAAAGCACACCGGTCGAAAAGCAAACCGGTCGAAAAGCTCACCGGTCGAAAAGCACACCGTTCGAAAAGCACACCGGTACAATAGCACACCAGTACAATAGGCACACCGGTCCAAAGGCACACCGGTCGAAAAAGCACCCTGGTCGAAAGGCACACCAGTCGAAAAGCACACAGGGCGAAAAGCACACCGGTCGAAAAGCACACCCATCGAAAAGCACTACGGTCGTAAAAGCTCACCAGTCGAAAAGCACACTGGTCGAAAAGCACACTGGTCGGAAAGAACACTGGTCGAAGAGCTGGTCAAAAACCTTACCGATCGAAAACCTCACCGGTCGAAAAGCACACCGCTCGAAAGCACACTGGTCCAAAAGCACACCAGTCGAAGAGCACACAGGTAAAAAAGTATACCGGTCGAAAAGCACACCATTCGAAAAGCACACCAGTCGAAAAGCACACCGGTCCAAAAGAACACCGGTCAAAAAGCAGACCGGTCGAAAAGCATTCGGGTCGAAAAGCATTCGGGTCGAAAAGAACACCGGTCGAAAAGCTCACCGGTCAAAAACCTCACCGGTCGAAAAGCACACCGATCGAAAGCACACTGGTCGAAAAGCACACCGGTCGAAAAGCATACCGGTCGAAAAGCACACCGGTCGACATGCACACTAGGCGAAAAGCACACCAGTCCAAAAGCACACCGGTCGAAATGCACACTGGTCGAAAAGAACACCGGTCGAAAAGCTCACCAGTCGAAAACCTCACCGGTCAAAAAGCACACCGGTCGGAAAGCACACTGATTGAAAAGCACAGCGGTCGAAAAGCACACCGGTCGGAAAGCACACTGGTCCAAAAGCACACCGGTCGAAAAGCAAACCGGTCGAAAAGCACACCGGTCAAAAAGCACACCGGTCGGAAAGCACACTGGTTGAAAAGCACAGCGGTCGAAAAGCACAACGGTCGGAAAGCACACTGGTCGAAAAGCACACCGGTCGAAAAGCAAACCGGTCCAAAAGCACACCGGTCGAAAAGCACACCGATCGAGAAGCTCACCGATAGAAAGCAACGCGGTTGAAAAGCACATCGGTCGAAAAGCACACCGGTCGAAAAGCACACCGTTCGAAAAGCACACCAGTCGTAAAGCACACCAGTCGAAAAGCACACCGGTCGAAAAGCACACCGGTCCAAAAGCACACAGGTCAAAAGCACACCAGTCGAAATGCACACCGGTCGAAAAGAATACCGGTCGAAAACCTCACCGGTCGAAAACCTCACCGGTCGAAAACCTCACCTGTCGAAAAGCACACAGATCGAAAAGCACACCCGTCGAAAAGCACACCGTTCGAAAAGCACACCTATCGAAAAGCACACTGTTCGAAAAGCACACCGGTCGAAAAGCACACCGATCGAAAAGCATACCGGTCAAAAAGCACACCGGTTGAGAAGCTCACCGATTGAAAGCACCCCGGTTGAACAGCACACCGGTCGAATAGCACACCGGACAAAAAAATTACCTGTCGAAAAGCACAACGGTCAAAAAGCACACAGATCGAAAAGCACACCCGTCGAAATGCACACCGTTCGAAAAGCACACCGGTCAAAAGGCACACCGGTTGAAAAGCACCCCAGTCGAAAAGCACACCGATGGAAAAGCACACCAGTCGAAAAGCACACCGGTCAAAACGAACACTGGTCAAAAAGCACACCGGTCGAAAAGCACGCCGGTCGAGAAGCTCACCGATTGAAAGCACCCCGGTTGAAATGCACACCGGTCAAAAAGCACAATGGACGAAAGCACACTAGTCTGAAAGCATACCGGTCGAAATTCACACCGGTCGAAAGCACACTAGTCTGAAAG
The DNA here is from genome assembly GCA_027943415.1 of Closterium sp. NIES-67. Taxonomy (NCBI): domain Eukaryota; kingdom Viridiplantae; phylum Streptophyta; class Zygnematophyceae; order Desmidiales; family Closteriaceae; genus Closterium; species Closterium sp. NIES-67. The sequence goes on along the minus strand of BQMB01001256.1, from coordinate 40,616 downwards.
CACACTGGGCGAAAAGCACATTGATCGAAAAGCACACCCGTCGAAAAGCACACCGATGGAAAAAGCACACCGGCTGGAAAGCACACCGGTTGAAAAGCACACCGGTCGAAAAGCACACCAGTCGAAAGGCACACTGTTTGAAAGCACACCGGTCCAAAAGCACACCGTTCCAAAGGCACACCGGTCGAAAAGCACAACGGTCAAAAAACACCCCGGTCGAAAGAACCCCGGTCGAAAAGCACACTGGTGGAAAAGCACACCAGTTGAAAAGCACACCGGTCCAAAAGCAGATGGGTCGAAAAGCACACCGGTCGAAATGCACATCGGTCGAAAAGCACACTGGTCGAAAAGCTTACCAGTCGAAAACCTCACCAGTCGAAAACCTCACCTGTCCAAAAGCACACATATCGAAAAGCACACCCGTCGAAAAGCACACCGTTAGAAAAGCAAACCGGTTGAAAAGCATACCGGTCGAAAAGCAAACCGGTCAAAAAGCTCACCGGTCGAAAAGCACACCGTTCAAAAAGCACACTGGTACAATAGCACACCAGTACAATAGGCACACCGGTCCAAAGGCACACCGGTCGAAAAGCACACTGGTCGAAAGGCACACCGGTCGAAAAGCACACACGGCGAAAAGCACACCAGTCAAAGAGCACACCCATCGAAAAGCACTACGGTCGTAAAAGCTCACCAGTCGAAAAGCACACTGGTCGAAAAGCACACTGGTCGAAAAGAACACTGGTCGAAGAGCTGGTCGAAAACCTAACCGATCGAAAACCTCACCGGTCGAAAAGCACACCGCTCGAAAGCACACCGGTCCAAAAGCACACCAGTCGAAGAGCACACAGGTAAAAAAGTATACCGGTCGAAAAGCACACCATTCGAAAAGCACACCAGTCGAAAAGCACACCGGTCCAAAAGAACACCGGTCAAAAAGCAGACCGGTCGAAAAGCATTCGGGTCGAAAAGAACACCGGTCGAAAAGCTCACCGGTCGAAAACCTCACCGGTCAAAAACCTCACCGGTCGAAAAGCACACCGATCGAAAGCACACTGGTCGAAAAGCACACCGGTCGAAAAGCATACCAGTCGAAAAGCACACCGGTCGAAATGCAAACTAGGCGAAAAGCACACCAGTCCAAAAGCACACCGGTCGAAATGCACACTGGTCGAAAAGAACACCTGTCGAAAAGCACAACGGTCGAAAAGCACACAGATCGAAAAGCACACCCGTCGAAATGCACACCGTTCGAAAAGCACACCGGTCAAAAAGCACACCGGTTGAAAAGCACCCCAGTCGAAAAGCACACCGATGGAAAAACACACCAGTCGAAAAGCAAACCGGTCAAAACGAACACCGGTCAAAAAGCACACCGGTCGAAAAGCACACCGGTCGAAAAGCACGCCGGTCGAGAAGCTCACCGATTGAAAGCTCCCCGGTTGAAAAGCACACCGGTCAAAAAGCACAATGGACGAAAGCACACTAGTCTGAAAGCATACCGGTCGAAATTCACACCGGTCGAAAGCACACTAGTGTGAAAGCACATTGATCGAAAAGCACACCCGTCGAAAAGCACACTGGTCGAAAAGCTCACCGGTCAAAAACCTCACCAGTCGAAAACCTCACCTGTCCAAAAGCACACAGATCGAAAAGCACACCCGTCGAAAAGCACACCGTTAGAAAAGCACACTGGTTGAAAAGCACACCGGTCGAAAAGCAAACCGGTCGAAAAGCTCACCGGTCGAAAAGCACACCGTTCGAAAAGCACACCGGTACAATAGCACACCAGTACAATAGGCACACCGGTCCAAAGGCACACCGGTCGAAAAAGCACCCTGGTCGAAAGGCACACCAGTCGAAAAGCACACAGGGCGAAAAGCACACCGGTCGAAAAGCACACCCATCGAAAAGCACTACGGTCGTAAAAGCTCACCAGTCGAAAAGCACACTGGTCGAAAAGCACACTGGTCGGAAAGAACACTGGTCGAAGAGCTGGTCAAAAACCTAACCGATCGAAAACCTCACCGGTCGAAAAGCACACCGCTCGAAAGCACACTGGTCCAAAAGCACACCAGTCGAAGAGCACACAGGTAAAAAGTATACCGGTCGAAAAGCACACCATTCGAAAAGCACACCAGTCGAAAAGCACACCGGTCCAAAAGAACACCGGTCAAAAAGCAGACCGGTCGAAAAGCATTCGGGTCGAAAAGAACACCGGTCGAAAAGCTCACCGGTCAAAAAACTCACCGGTCGAAAAGCACACCGATCGAAAGCACACTGGTCGAAAAGCACACCGGTCGAAAAGCATACCGGTCGAAAAGCACACCGGTCGACATGCACACTAGGCGAAAAGCACACCAGTCCAAAAGCACACCGGTCGAAATGCACACTGGTCGAAAAGAACACCGGTCGAAAAGCTCACCAGTCGAAAACCTCACCGGTCAAAAAGCACACCGGTCGGAAAGCACACTGATTGAAAAGCACAGCGGTCGAAAAGCACACCGGTCGGAAAGCACACTGGTCGAAAAGCACACCGGTCGAAAAGCAAACCGGTCGAAAAGCACATCGGTCAAAAAGCACACCGGTCGGAAAGCACACTGGTTGAAAAGCACAGCGGTCGAAAAGCACACCGGTCGGAAAGCACACTGGTCGAAAAGCACACCGGTCGAAAAGCAAACCGGTCGAAAAGCACACCGGTCGAAAAGCACACCGATCGAGAAGCTCACCGATAGAAAGCAACGCGGTTGAAAAGCACATCGGTCGAAAAGCACACCGGTCGAAAGCACACTAGTCTGAAATTACACCGGTCGAGAAGCACATAGATCGAAAAGCACACCCGTCGAAAAGCACACCGTTCGAAGAGCACACCGGTCGAAAAGCACACCGGTTGAAAAGCACCCCGGTCGAAAAGCACACCGGTCGAAAAGCACACCGGTTGAAAAGCACACCGGTCGAAAAGCTCACCGGTCAAAAAGCACACCGGTCAAAAAGCACACCGGTCAAAAAGTACCCGGTCAAAAGATCCCCGGTCAAAAAGCAGACTGGTGGAAAAGCACACCGGTTGATATGCTCACCGGTCGAAAAGCTCACCGGTCAAAAAGCATATTGGTGGAAAAGCACACCGGTCGAAAAGCACACCGGTCAAAAAGCACACCGGTCGAAAAGCACACCGGTCTTGAAGCTCACTGATTGAAAGCACCCTGGTTGAAAAGCACACCGGTCGAAAAGCACACATATCAAAAAGCACACCTGTTGAAAAGCACACCGGTTGAGAAGCTCACCGATTGAAATCACCCCGGTTGAACAGCACACCGGTCAAATAGCACACCGGACAAAAAAAATACCTGTCGAAAAGCACAACAGTCGAAAAGCACACAGATCAAAAAGCACACCCGTCGAAATGCACACCGTTCGAAAAGCACACCAGTCAAAAAGCACACCGGTTGAAAAGCACCCTAGTCGAAAAGCACACCGATGGAAAAGCACACCAGTCGAAAAGCACACCGATCAAAACGAACACCGGTCAAAAAGCACACCGGTCGGAAAGCACACTGATTGAAAAGCACAGCGGTCGAAAAGCACACCGGTCGGAAAGCACACTGGTCGAAAAGCACACCGGTCGAAAAGCAAACCGGTCGAAAAGCACACCGGTCAAAAAGCACACCGGTCGGAAAGCTCACTGGTTGAAAAGCACAGCGGTCGAAAAGCACACCGGTCGGAAAGCACACTGGTCGAAAAGCACACCGGTCGAAAAGCAAACCGGTCGAAAAGCACACCGGTCGAAAAGCACACCGATCGAGAAGCTCACCGATAGAAAGCAACGCGGTTGAAAAGCACATCGGTCGAAAAGCACACCGGTCGAAAGCACACTAGTCTGAAATTACACCGGTCGAGAAGCACATAGATCGAAAAGCACACCCGTCGAAAAGCACACCGTTCGAAAAGCACACCGGTCGAAAAGCACACCGGTTGAAAAGCACCCCGGTCGAAAAGCACACCGGTCAAAAAGTACCCGGTCAAAAGATCCCCGGTCAAAAAGCAGACTGGTGGAAAAGCACACCGGTTGATATGCTCACCGGTCGAAAAGCTCACCGGTCAAAAAGCATATTGGTGGAAAAGCACACCGGTCGAAAAGCACACCGGTTGAAAAGCACACCGGTCGAAAAGCACACCGGTCAAAAAGCACACCGGTCGAAAAGCACACCGGTCTTGAAGCTCACTGATTTAAAGCACCCTGGTTGAATAGCACACCGGTCGAAAAGCACACATATCGAAAAGCACACCCGTCGAAAAGCACACCGATCGAAAAGCACACCGGTTGAAAAGCACACCGGTCGAAAATCACACCGGTCGAAAAGCACACCGGTCGAAAGCACACCGGTCCAAAAGCACACCGGTCGATTAGCCCCCCGGTCGAAAAGCACACCAGTGGAAAAGCACACCGGTTGATAAGCTCACCGGTCGAAAAGCTCACGGATCGAAAAGCACACCGGTCGAAAAGCTCACCGGTCGAAAAACACACCGGTTGAAAAGCACCCCGGTCAAAAGCACCCCAGCCGAAAAGCACACCGGCCGAAAAGCACACCGGTCGAAAAGCACACCCGTCGAAAACCACACCGGTCGAAAAGCACACCGGTCGAAAAGCACACCGGTCGAAAAGCACACCGGTTGAAAAGCACACCGGTCGAAAAGCTCACCGGTCGAAAAGCACACCGGTCAAAAAGCACACCGGTCAAAAAGTACCCGGTCAAAAGATCCCCGGTCAAAAAGCAGACTGGTGGAAAAGCACACCGGTTGATATGCTCACCGGTCGAAAAGCTCACCGGTCAAAAAGCATATTGGTGGAAAAGCACACCGGTCGAAAAGCACACCGGTCGAAAAGCACACTGATCGAAAAGCACACCGGTCGAAAAGCACACCGGTCGAAAAGCACACCGGTCAAAAAGCACACCGGTCGAAAAGCACACCGGTCTTGAAGCTCACTGATTTAAAGCACCCTGGTTGAATAGCACACCGGTCGAAAAGCACACATATCGAAAAGCACACCCGTCGAAAAGCACACCGATCGAAAAGCACACCGGTTGAAAAGCACACCGGTCGAAAATCACACCGGTCGAAAAGCACACCGGTCGAAAGCACACCGGTCCAAAAGCACACCGGTCGATTAGCCCCCCGGTCGAAAAGCACACCAGTGGAAAAGCACACCGGTTGATAAGCTCACCGGTCGAAAAGCTCACGGATCGAAAAGCACACCGGTCGAAAAGCTCACCGGTCGAAAAACACACCGGTTGAAAAGCACCCCGGTCAAAAGCACCCCAGCCGAAAAGCACACCGGCCAAAAAGCACACCGGTCGAAAAGCACACCCGTCGAAAAGCACACCGGTCGAAAAGCACACCGGTCAAAAAGTACCCGGTCAAAAGATCCCCGGTCAAAAAGCAGACTGGTGGAAAAGCACACCGGTTGATATGCTCACCAGTCGAAAAGCTCAACGGTCAAAAAGCATATTGGTGGAAAAGCACACCGGTCGAAAAGCACACCGGTCGAAAAGCACACTGATCGAAAAGCACACCGGTCGAAAAGCACACCGGTCAAAAAGCACACCGGTCGAAAAGCACACCGGTCTTGAAGCTCACTGATTGAAAGCACCCTGGTTGAAAAGCGCACCGGTCGAAAAGCACACATATCAAAAAGCACACCTGTTGAAAAGCACACCGGTTGAGAAGCTCACCGATTGAAATCACCACGGTTGAACAGCACACCGGTCAAATAGCACACCGGACAAAAAAAATACCTGTCGAAAAGCACAACAGTCGAAAAGCACACAGATCAAAAAGCACACCCGTCGAAATGCACACCGTTCGAAAAGCACACCGGTCAAAAAGCACACCGGTTGAAAAGCACCCTAGTCGAAAAGCACACCGATGGAAAAGCACACCAGTCGAAAAGCACACCGATCGAAAAGCATACCGGTCGAAAAGCACGCCGGTCGAGAAGCTGACTGATTGAAAGCACCCCGGTTGAAAAACACACCGGTCAAAAAGCACAATGGACGAAAGCACACTAGTCTGAAAGCATACCGGTCGAAATTCACACCGGTCGAAAGCACACTAGTGTGAAAGCACACTGGGCGAAAAGCACATTGATCGAAAAGCACACCCGTCGAAAAGCACACCGATGGAAAAAGCACACTGGCTGAAAAGCACACCGGTTGAAAAGCACACCGGTCGAAAAGCACACCAGTCAAAAGGCACACTGTTTGAAAGCACACCGGTCCAAAAGCACACCGTTCCAAAAGAACACCGGTCGAAAAACATCCCGGTCGAAAAGCACAACGGTCAAAAAACACCCCGGTCGAAAGAACCCCGGTCGAAAAGCACACTGGTGGAAAAGCACACCAGTCGAAAAGCACACCGGTCCAAAAGCAGATGGGTCGAAAAGCACACCGGTCGAAATGCACACCGGTCGAAAAGCACACTGGTCGAAAAGCTCACCGGTCAAAAACCTCACCAGTCGAAAACCTCACCTGTCCAAAAGCACACAGATTGAAAAGCACACCCGTCGAAAAGCACACTGGTCGAAAGGCACACCGTTCGAAAAGCACACAGGGCGAAAAGCACACCGGTCGAAAAGCACACCCATCGAAAAGCACTACGGTCGTAAAAGCTCACCAGTCGAAAAGCACACTGGTCGAAAAGCACACTGGTCGAAAAGAACACTGGTCGAGGAGCTGGTAGAAAACCTAACCGATCGAAAACCTCACCGGTCAAAAAGCACACCGCTCGAAAGCACACCGGTCCAAAAGCACACCAGTCGAAGAGCACACAGGTAAAAAAGTATACCGGTCGAAAAGCACACCATTCGAAAAGCACACCTGTCGAAAAGCACACCGGTCCAAAAGAACACCGGTCAAAAAGCACACCGGTCGAAAAGCATTCGGGTCGAAAAGAACACCGGTCGAAAAGCTCACCGGTCGAAAACCTCACCGGTCAAAAATCTCACCGGTCGAAAAGCGCACCGATCGAAAGCACACTGGTCGAAAAGCACACCGGTCAAAAAGCACACCGGTGGAAATGCACACTAGGCGAAAAGCACACCAGTCCAAAAGCACACCGGTCGAAATGCACACTGGTCGAAAAGAACACCGGTCGAAAAGCTCACCAGTCGAAAACCTCACCGGTCAAAAAGCACACCGGTCGGAAAGCACACTGGTTGAAAAGCACAGCGGTCGAAAAGCACACCGGTCGGAAAGCACACCGGTCGAAAAGCACACCGGTCGAAAAGCAAACCGGTCGAAAAGCACACCGGTCAAAAAGCACACCGGTCGGAAAGCACACTGGTTGAAAAGCACAGCGGTCGAAAAGCACACCGGTCGGAAAGCACACTGGTCGAAAAGCACACCGGTCGAAAAGCAAACCGGTCGAAAAGCACACCGATCGAGAAGCTCACCGATAGAAAGCAACGCGGTTGAAAAGCACATCGGTCGAAAAGCACACCGGTCGAAAGCACACTAGTCTGAAATTACACCGGTCGAGAAGCACATAGATCGAAAAGCACACCCGTCGAAAAGCACACCGTTCAAAAAGCACACCGTTCGAAAAGCACACCGGTTGAAAAGCACCCCGGTCGAAAAGCACTCCGGTCAAAAAGTACCCGGTCAAAAGATCCCCGGTCAAAAAGCACACTGGTGGAAAAGCACACCGGTTGATATGCTCACCGGTCGAAAAGCTCACCGGTCAAAAAGCATATTGGTGGAAAAGCACACCGGTCGAAAAGCACACCGGTCGAAAAGCACACTGATCGAAAAGCACACCGGTCGAAAAGCACACCGGTCAAAAAGCACACCGGTCCAAAAGCACACCGGTCGATTAGCCCCCCGGTCGAAAAGCACACCAGTGGAAAAGCACACCGGTTGATAAGCTCACCAGTCGAAAAGCTCACGGGTCGAAAAGCACACCGGTCGAAAAGCTCACCGGTCGAAAAAGACACCGGTCGAAAAGCACCCCGGTCGAAAGCACCCCGGCCGAAAAGACACCGGCCGAAAAGCACACCGGTCGAAAAGCACACCGGTCGAAAAGCACACCGGTCGAAAAGCACACCGGTCGAAAAGCTCACCGGTCGAAAAGCACACCGGTCGAAAAGCACACCGGTCGAAAAGCACACCGGTCGAAAAGCCCACCGATCGAAAAGCACACCGGTTGAAAAGCTCACCGGTTGAAAAGCACACCGGACGAAAAGCACACCGGTCGAAAAGCATACCAGAAGAAAAGCTCACTGGAAGGAAAGCACAAAGGTCGAAAAGCATACCGGTTGAAAAGCACGCCGATCGAAAAGCACACCGATCGAATACCACACCGGTCGAAAAGCACACCGGTCGAAAAAGACACCAGTCAAGAAAGACACCGGTCGAAAAGCTCACCGGTCGAAAACCTCACCGGTCGTAAAAGAACACCGGTCGAAAAGCACACCGGTACAAAAGCACACCAGTACAAAAGCACACAGGTCCAAAGGCAGACCGGTCCAAATGCACACCGGTCGAAAGGCACACCGGTCGAAAAGCACATCGGTCGAAAAGCACACCGGTCGAAAAGCACACCGGCCGAAAAGCTGACTCTACCTTGCTTGATCACCCCAATATTGCTCCATTCCCCCGACCTCATTGAATCTCCCCTACCTTGCTGATTTCTCTTTATCTTGCTGAATCCCCCTCCCTTTCTGAATCACTCCTACCATTATTAATCATCCCACCCTTGCTGAATTCCCACTAGGTTGGTTAATCAAGCCTAGCATGTTGAATCACCCCTACATTGCTTTATCACCCCTACCTTGCTGAATTCCCACTACCTTGTTTACTCACTCCTACCTTGATTAATGATCCCTACTCTGATTAATCACCCCAATATTGCTTAATCACCTGAAATTTGCAGAATTCCCGATATCTTGCTGAATTTTCCTAACTTGCAGATTCCCCCCTACCTTGTTGATTACCCTTACCTTGCTCAATTCTCACTATCTTGCTGTATTCCATCTACCTTGCTTTATCACCCTTTCCTTGCTTAATCACCCCTATATTGCTGAATTCCCACTACCTTGCTTAATCACCCCTAATTTTTTTAAATTTCCCACCCTTTTTGGAATTCCCTCTACCTTGCTTAATCACCCTACCTTGCTAAATAACCCCTACCTTGCTTAATCACCCCTACCTTGCTTAATCACCCCTACGTTGCTGAATTCCCTCCCATTCTCTGAATTCCCGCTACCTTGCTTAATCACTTCTATCTTTAGAAATCATCCCTACAATTCTTAATCATCCCTACTTTGCTGAATCTCCACCACCTTGCTGAATCATCCCTACCTTGCTATATTACGCCTACCTTGCTGAATTCCCCCTACCTTGCTGTATTCCCCCTACCTTGTTTAAGCACTCGTATCTTTCTTTGTCTCCCACATATTGATTTATAACCCGTACCTAGCATTAAACACCCCTACCTTGCTGAATCTCCCCTCTCTTTCTGAGTCCCCCCTTCCTTGCTGATGTTTCCCTATCTCGCTGAATCTCCCCTACCTTGCTGAATTTCCACTACCTTGCTTAATCACGCCTACCTTGCTATGTCACCCCTAACTTTCTGAATCCCCCCTTCAATGTCGAATCAACCCTACCTTGCAAACTCCCCATGACCTTGCTGAATTCTCCCCACCTTGCTGAATCATCCCTCCCTTTCTTAATCACCCCTACCTTGCTAAATTCCCTCATCCTTGATTAACCACCCCCACCGTGATTAACCATCCCTACCATGCTTAATCAATCCTACCTTGCTTGATGACCCCTACCTTGATTTATCACCCCTACATAGCCTAATCACCCATATCGTGCTGAATCACCCCTACATTGCTTAATCAACCCTACCTTGCTGAATTCCTCCTTCCTTGCTTAATCACCCCTACCTTGCTCAATCACCCCTACCTTTATTAATCACCCCTACCTTGCTTAATCAACTCTACCTTGCTGAATCCCCCCTTCCTTGTTGAATGAACCCTACCTTGCTGAATCCCCCCTAACTTGCTGAATTCTCCCTATCTTGCAGAATCCCCCATACCTTGCTTAATTACCTTTACATTGCTCAATTCTCACTATCTTACTGAATCATCCCATGTTTCATAATCAACAGTACCTTGCTTAAGCACCCCTACCTTGCTTTATAACCCCTACCTTGCTTAATCACCCCTGTCTTGCTTAATCACCCCTACCTTGCAGAATTCCCACCCCCTTGCTGAATTCCCTCTACCTTGCTTTACCACCCCTTTCTTGCTTAATGACCCCTATCTTGCTGAATTACCACTACCTTGCTTTGTCCCATTGCTGTATTCCCTCTAGCTTGCTTGATCACCCCTATCTTGAATAATTATCCCTATGATGTTACCTTGAATAATTATCCCTATGATGCTCCCTACCTTACTGAATCCCCCTCACCTTGCTGAATCATCCCTGCCTTGCTTAATTACGCCTACCTTGCTGAATTCCCACTACCTTGCTGAATACCCCCTACCTTGTTTGAGCACTCGTACCTTGCTTAGTCTCACATACTTTGATTAATAACCCCTTCATAGGATAAATCACCCCTACCTTTCTGAATTTTCCCTCTCTTGCTGAATCCCCCTTACCTTGCTGAATTTCCAGTACCTTGCTTTATCACCCCGACCTTGCTCAATCACCCCTAACTTTATTAACCACACCTTACTTGCTCAATCACCCCTATCCTGCTGAATTTCTGCTACCTTCCATAATCACCCCTTCCTTGCTGAATTCTCCTTATCTTGCTGAAACATCCCTACCTTTCTTAATCACCTCTACCTTGGTTAATCACCCCTACCTTGCTATATCACCCCTGACTTGCTTAATCACCTCTAGCTTGCTTAATCACACCTACCTTGCTGAAGTCCCACCATTTTGCTGGATTCCCTCTACCTTGATTGTCCTTACAATGCTTAATCATCCCTTTCTTGCTGAATCCCCCCCACCTTGCTGAATCATCCCTACCTTGATTAATTACGCCTCCCTTGCTGAATCCACCCTACCTTGTTTAAGCACTCCTTCCTTGCTTAGTCTCCCATACCTTGATTAATAACCCCTACCTAGAATTAATCACCCCTACCTAGCATTAATCACCCCTACCTTGCTGAATTCCCCTCTCTTGCTGAATCCCCCTACCTTGCTGAATTTTCCCCATCTCACTGAATCTCCCCTACCTTGCAAAATTTCCACTAACTTGCTAAATCACCCCTACCTTGCTAAATCACCCCTACCATGCTTTATCACCCCCATCTTGCTGAATTCCCACCTCCTTGCTGAATTCCCTCTTCCTTGCTCAATCACCCCTACCTTGATTAATCATCCCTACCTTGTTGAGTCACTGCTACATTGCTGAATCCCCCCTAACTTGCCGAATCCCCCCTACCTTGTTGAACCCCCTCTTCCTTGATGAATCATCCCTACCTTGCTTAATCGCCCCTAAATTTCTCCATCCCCCCTATCTCGCTGAATCTAACCTACCTTGCTGAGTTCTCTTACATTGCTGAATCCCCCCTCCCTTTCTGAATTACCCCTTCCTTTTTTTATCGTCCCTACCTTGTTGAATTCCCACTACGTTGCTTAATCAACCCTCTCTTGCTGAATCACCCCTACCTTGATTAATCAACCCTACCTTGCTGAATTCTTCCTTCCTTGCTTAATCACCCATGCCTTTAATAATCTCCCCTACCTTGTATAATCAGCCCTTCCTTAATGAATCCCCCCTTCCTTGTTGAATCATCCCTACCTAGCTGAATCCCCCCTTCCTTGCTAAATTCTCCCTAACTTCCTGAAACCCCCCTACCTTGCTTAATCACGCATACCTTGCTGAATTATTGTTGTTGTTGCTGCCATACCCTCCATTACGACGGTCTCCATTGAAGTTCATGCTGTCAAATCTTCCTCCTCGCCCTCTGCCCCTTCCACTGCCGTGCCCACGGCCCATGCTTGCCATTCCGGCACCATCGGGACCCGCCAATTCGTGACGGCGGAAATCTTCTTGTAAGATTTCCTGCTTCACGTCTTCGAGTGAGAGGCGGGGCGGATCTCGATTTAGGTTGATGATGAGTGAGGAACATGAGTGTGGAAGTAAGGCCAGCAGCGTGGTCTTCTTTTGAAGGTCACTGTTGTTCAGGTCAGCTCCTTCGAGCCATGTCAACAAGTCAAAGAATTTCTGCACTCCTTCCTCCACCGGTTTGCCTTCGTCAATTCGAAGTGCCACCAATTGCCTTTTCAAAGCCACAGCCACCGTCGCTGTTGCAGGAGCATGTACACCCTTGAGAGCAGCCCATGCCTTTGGTCCCTTTGCTGGTTCACGCTGAAAAGGCTTGATGTGATGGATTTGGCTGCTCCCCAAAGCTTGCCCAAGTAGAAGATAGCCATGTGCGCTCTTCTGCACCCACGAGCTCTTCTCCGGGTCATTCTCGGGGCGCTTCTCCGTTCCTTCCATCACCTCCAGCTGATCATAGTGGTCAAAGATGTTCTCCATCTTGAAGGACCACTCAGCAAAGTTGTCACCGTTGAACTTGTCAAGGCCAAACACTCTAGGCTCATCCCTAGAGGGGCCAAGGCTAGGTTGCACCGGAGCAGTGGGTGGATCTTGGTGTTGGCCTTGTACTTGGGCATCGTCTCTACCTCCAGCACCTCTTCCACTCCCTTCCCCAGATCTAGGCATGGTCGAAATGGCTCCAAGGGGCTCTGATACCACTTGTTATAATCACAATAGGCTCAGATGTGCCTAAATTGGAGATAGAGTGCACAGTCGGATTTCTGTCAAACGGCTTCAAATACCGATAACAAGCTGATCTGTATCTCAAACGGTGATCTGTAAGTTGGGTCTGGAGCACGTTGCTATTTCCTATCAGCAGAAAGTTGAGTCATGAAATTTCATGATGATTTGAGGACGCTATGGCGGTTTGACTGGTAGGAGGTATAGCAGCACTGTAGTCTTAGAAGTACAAACTTAGCAAGAAGAATCGAGATTGAGATGGTTCTCAGCCTCTACAAGCCCCACAAGCCAAGGTCCAGGTTGGTGGTACACCACCACAGAGTACCCAACCACGAAGAGACTCAAAACAAACTCAACAAGGGGCTGGACCAAGTGAAATGTAACACTACATGAAGTAGCATTAATATTTTTCACTATTTTAATATTCAGCCACTTCCCTTGGGCTTGAAATCTTGAGCTCTTGGTCTTGATTCTGCAAGATAAATTCTTCTTCAGTTGATGAGGGCTTTCTGCACACACCTACAATGCGATGGACACTTCACACTCGACAAAATGGACAAACACATGCGACACGCAAACGACGACTTGACATGCGAGTTGTGAAAACTCGATAATGTCTTGACCGACACAAACCACATTGTGATACACCATTCAAACACACACACAAGCACTAGATAGCAATGGCATAGACTCACAAGTCATTCCATGCCATGCATGTACACACACAAACAAGGAAGACAAGTTGAGTGCAAGCCATAGGATTGCACCAACACCTACCTTGCTAATAACCACCCACTTTCTGAATTCCCTCTTCCTTGCTTAATCACCCCTACCTTGATCAATCACCCCTACCTTGCTGAATCACTGCTACATTGCTGAATCCCCCTAAACCTTGCCGAATCACCCCTACCTTGCTGAGTTCTCTTTATCTTGCTGAGTCCCCCCTTTCTTGCTGAATCACCCCAACATTGCTTAATCATCCCTACCTCGCTGAATTTCCCCTCTCTGCTTAATCCCCCCTACCTTAATTAATCACCCCTACCTTGCTGAATTCCCCCGATCATGATTAATGACACCTATGATGCTGAACCGCCCCTTCCTTACTGAAACACCACTAACTTGCTTGATCACCCCTACCTTGCTGAATCCCCCCTTTCTTGCTAAATTACGTCAACCTTGCATAATCACCCCTGACTTGCTGGATTCCCTCTATCTTGCTGAATTCCCACATGATTGCTGAATTCCCCCTACCTTGCTGAATTCCCCCTACCTTGTAAAATCACTCCTTTCTTGCTTGATTACCCCTTTAATGACTAATCACCCCTGCCTTGCTTAATCACCCTTACCTTGCTGAATTACCCCTACCTTGCTTAATTCCTCCCATCTTGTGGAATCGACCCCTTCTTGCATACTCACCGCTACTTTAATGAATTCCCCCTACCTTGCTTAATCAACCTTACCTTGCTTAATCACCCCTACCTTTCTGAGTCACCCCTACCTTGATTTATCACACCTAATTTGCTGGCTTCCCACCCTTTTGCTGAATTCACTCTACGTGGCTTTATTACCCCTTTCTTGATTAATCATCCCTACCTTGCTTAATCATCCCTACCTTGCTGAATCCCCCCTCCCTTGCTGAATCATCCCTACCTTGCTTAACTACGCCTTACCTTTCTGCATTCCCACCACCTTGCTGAATTTCCGCTACCTTGTTTAAGCACTCCTACCTTCCTTAGTCTCCCATACCTTGATTTATAACCCCTACCTAGCATTAGTCACCCCTACCTTGCTGAATTCCCCCTCTCTTGCCGAATCTTCCCTACCTTACTGAGTTTCCACTACCTTGCTTAATCACCCCTACCTTTATTACAAACCCGTACCTTGCTTAATCAACCCTACCTTGCTGAATCCCTTCAACCTTGCTGAATCCCCCCTTCCTAGCTGTATCAACCTTACCTTGTTGAATCCCCCCTACCTAACTGAATTCTCCCCATCTTTCTGAATCCCCGCTACGTTGCTTAATCACCCCTTCCTTGCTTTATCACCCCTACCTTGCTTAATCACCCCTACCTTGCTTAATCACCCCTACCTTGCTTAATCACCCCTACCTTGCTTAATCACCCCTACCTTGCTTAATCACCCCTAACTTGCAGAATTCCCACCCCCTTGCTGAATTCCCTCTACCTTGCTTAATCACCGTTATCTTCCTGAATTCTCACTACCTTGCTTAATCATCCATACCTTGCTGAATCCCCCCTACCTTGCTGAACCCCCCGTTCATTGCTTACTCACCCCTACCTTCTCCCTGTCTTGCTGAATCCCCCCTACCTTGTTGAATCACCCCTACCTTGCTTAATCACACCGACCCTGTTGAATTCCCACTACCTTACTGAATTCTCCCTACCTTGTTTAAGCACTCCTACCTTGCTTAATCTTCCCTACCTTGATTAATTACCCCTACCTTAATCACCCCTACCTTGTGGAATTCAACCTCTATTGCTGAATCCCACATACCAGGGAGAATTTCCCCTATCTAGTTGTATCTCCCCTACCTTGGTGAATTTCCATTACCTTGCTCAATCACCCCTACCTTGCTCAATCACCCGTACCTTTACTAATCACCCCTACCTTGCTTACTCACCGCTATCTTGGTGAATCCCCCCTACCTTGCTGAATCCCCCCTTCTTTGTTGAATCACCCCTACCTTGCTGAATCCCCCCTACCTTGCTGAAATCTCCCTATCTTGCTGAACTCCCACTACCTTGCTTAATCACCCCTACCTTGACAAATTCTCCATATCTTGTAAAATCTTTCCTCCCTTTCTTAATTATCCCTACCTTGCTTAATCACCCCTACTTTGCTTAATCACCCCTACATTGCTGAATTCCCACTACCTTGCTGAAATCCCCCTTCCTTGTTTAGTCACTTCTACCTTGCTCAATGACCCCTACCTTGAATTATCACCCCAACATTGCCTAATCACCCAAAAAAAAAAAAAAAAAAAAAACCCCATGTGTTGCTGAATCTCCCCCACGCTTGCTGAGTTTTCTCTATCTTGCTGAATCCCGCCTCCCTTGCTGAATCACCTCTACCTTGCTTAATCAACCCTACCTTGCTGAATACCTCCTTCCTTTCTTAATCACCCCTATCTTGCTCAGTCATCTTACCTTTGTTAATCATGCCTACCTTGCTTAATCATCCCTACCTTGCTTAACCCACCCTAATTTCCTTAATCACCCCTACGTTGCAGAAATCCCACCCCCTTGCTGAATTCCCTCTACATTGCTTAATCACCCCTACCTTGCTAAATCACCCTTGTCTTTCTGAATTCCCCCTGCCTTGCTGAATCACCCCTTCCTTGTTGAATCACCCCTACCTTGCTAAATCCCCCCATAACTTGCTGAATTCTCCCTATCTTGCTGAATCCCTGCTACCTTGCTTAATCACCCCTACCTTGCTGAATTCTCCCAATCTTGCTGAACTCCCCCTACTTTTTGGAATCACCCCTACCTTGCGGAATTCCCACTACCTTGCTGAATTCCCTCTTCCTTGATTAATTACCCCTACCTTGATCAATCAACCCTACCTTGATTAATCACACATACCTTGCATACTTATCCCTACCTTGCTGAATTCTCCCTTTTTTGTGGAATGCCCCCTTCCTTGCATAGTCACCCCTATTTTGATGAATTCCCATTGCCATGCCTAATCACTCCTACCTTGCTTAATCACCCCTTCCTTGCTTAGTCACCCCTATCATTCTGAATCACCCCTACCTTGCTTAAACACCCCTACCTTGCTTAATTCCCACCCTTTTGCTGAATTCCCTCTACCTTGCTCCATCACCCCTACCTTGATTAATCATTTTTGCGATGCTTAATCATCCCTACCTTGCTGAATGTCCCCCATTGTGCTGAATCCCCCTTACCTAATTGAATTCTTCCTAACTTGCGGAATCTCCCCTTCCTTGCTTAATCACCCCTACTGTGCTGAATTACCACAACCTTAATTAATCACCCCTACTGTATAAGTTAACCCCACTTTGCTTAATCACCCCTACCTTGCTGAATCACCACTTACTTGCTGAATTCCCTCTATCTTTCTGAATTCCCACTAGTTTGCTGAATTTCCCCTACCTGGTTCAATCACCCCTTCCTTGCTTAATCACACCTACCATGCTGAATTACCCCTACCTTGCTGAATTCTCCCTACCTTGCTGAATTCCCGCCACCTTGCTTAATCACCCGGACCTTGCTGAAATCCCACTACCTTGCTGAATTCCCCCTCCTTTGTTTAATCAGTCCTACTTTGCTTAATGACCCATACCCATATTAATCACCCCTACCTTGCTTAATCACCCCTACCTTGCTAAATCACCCCCTCCTTCCTGAATCCCCCCTACCTTGCTGAATTCTCCCTATCTGGCTGAATCATCCTACATTTCTTAATCACCCCTACCTTGCTTAATCACCCCTACCATGCTTAATCACCCCTACCTTGCTGAATTCCAAAAACATTGCTGAATTGCCTCTACCTTGCTTAATCACCCCTATATTGATTTCTCACCCCTGCCTAGCTTGATCACCCCTATCTTGATTTATCACCACTACCTTGCTTTATCACCACTATCTTGCTGAATCATCCCTACCTTTCTTAATCACCCCTACCTTGCAGGGTTCTCCCTGTCTTGCTGAATCCCCCCTCCCTTTCCGAATCACCCCTACCTTGAAAATCAACCCTACCTTGCTGATCCTTCTTCCTTGTTGAATCTCGCTGAATCTCCCCTACCATGCTGAGATCTCTTCATCTTGCTGAATCCCCCCTCCCTTTCTGAATCTCCCCTACCTTTATCAATCATCCCTACCTTGCTGAATTTCCACTATGATGCTTAGTCAACCCTACCTTGCTGAATCCGCCTTACCTTGCTGGATTCTCCCTATCTTGTTGAATCCCCCCTACCTTGCTTAATCACCCCTACCTTGCTCAATTCTCCCTATCTTGCTGAATCATCCCTACCTTTCTAAATCACCCCTACCTTGCTTCATCTCCCCAACCTTTCTGAATCACCCCTACCTTTATTCATCATCCCTACCTTGCTGAATTCCCACCACGTTGCTTTATCAACCCTAACTTGCTGAATCACCCCTACCTTGCTTAATCATCCCTACCTTGCTGCATTCCCACTATCTTGCTAAATTTCCACTTCCTTTTCTAATCACTCCTACCTTGCATAATGACCCCTACCTTGATTAATCACCCCTATATTGCTTAGTCACCAGAAAATTGCAGAGTTCCCCATATCTTGCTGGATCTACCCTAGCTTGCTGACTCCCCTACCTTTATCACCCCTAGCTTGCTGAATTCCACCTCTCTTGCTGAATCCCCACTACCAGGCAGAATTTTCCTTATTTCGTTGCATCTCCCTACCTTGCTGAATTTCCACTACCTTGCTCAATCACCCCTGCCTTGCTCAATCACCCCTACCTTGCTTAATCACCCATATCTTGGTGAATCCCTACTACCTTGCTGAATCCCCCCGTCCTTGTTGAATCATCCCTTCCTTGCTGAATCCCCCCTACCTTGCTGAATTCTCCTTATCTTGCTGAATTCCTGCTACCTTGCTTAATCACCCCTACCTTGAAAAATTCTCCATAACTTGCAAAATCATCCCTCCCTTTCTTAATAATCCCTACCTTGCTTAATCACCCCTACCTTTCTTAATCACCCCTACCTTGCATAATCACCTCTACCTTGCTCAATCACCACTACCTTTATTAAATACCCCTTCCTTGCTTAATCACCCTTGTCTTACTGAATCCCCCCTGCCTTGCTGAAATCCCCCTTCCTTGTTGAATCACCCCTACCTTGCTAAATCCCCCCTACTTTCCTGAATTCTCCCTATCTTGCCGGATCCCCCCTACCTTGCTGAATTCTCCCTATACTGCTGAGTCCCCCCTACTGTGCCTAAGCACCCCTACCTTGCTGAATCCCCCCTTTCTTGCCAAATTTCCCATACCTTGGTTAATTTCGCCTACCTTGCTGAATTTCCACTACCTTGCTGAATTCCCCCTAGCCTCTTTAAGCACTTCGACATTGCCTAGTCTCCCATACCTTGATTAATAATCCCTACCTAGCATTAATCACCCCTACCTTGCTGAATTCCCCCTCTCTTGCTGAATCCCGCCTACCTTGCTGAATTTTCCCTATCTCGCTGAATCTTCTCTACCTTGCTGAGTTTCCACAACCTTGCTTAATCACTCCAATCTCGCTGAATCTTCCCTACCTTGCTGAATACCCCCTTCCTTGTTGAATCAACCCTCCCTTGCTGAATCAACCCTACGTTGCTGAATTCTCCCTATCTTGCTTAATCTCCGCTACCTTGCTTAATCACCCCTACCTTGCTGAATTCTCCCTGTCTTGCTGAATCATCCCTCCCTTTCTTAATCACCCCTACATTGCTTAATCACCCCTTTATTGCTAAATCACCCCTACTTTGCTGAATCACCCCTACCTTGCAAAATCACCCCTACCTTGCTGCATTCTGACCCCCTTGCTGAATTCCCTCTTCCTTGCTTAATCACCTCTAAATTGCTCCATTCCCCCTATCTTGCTGAATCTCCTCCCCTACGCTGCGGAATCACCACTACGTTGCTTAATGAACCCTTCCTTGCTGGATCACCCCTACCTTGCTTAATCACCCCTACCTTGCTTAATCACCCCTACCTTGCAGAAATACATCTACCTTGCTGAATTCCCCTTCCCTTGTTTAATCAGTCCTACCTGGCTTAATGACCCATACCTTTATTAATCACCCCTACATTGCATAATCACCCGAAAATTGCAGAATTCCCCATATCTTGCTGAATCTCCCCTACCTTGCTGAGTTCTCTTTTTCTTTCTGAATCCCCCCTCCCTTGCTGAATAACACCTACCTTGCTTAATCAACCCTTCCTTGCTGAATTCCCCCATTCTTGCTTAATCACCCCTACCTTGCTCAATCACCCCAAACATATTTATCACCGCTATCTTGCTTAGTCGTCCCTCCCTTGCTGAATCCCCCCTTCTTTGTTGGATCAAACCTACCTTACTGAATACCCCCAACCTTGCTGAATTCTCCATACCTTGGTGAATCCCCCCGACCTTGCTTAATCACCCCTACCTTGCACAATTCTCCCTATCTTGCTGAATCATCCCTACCTTTCTTAATCACCCCTGCCTTGCATAATCACCCCTACCTTGCTGAATCACCCCTGCCTTGCTTTATCACCCCTGCCTTGATTAATCACCCCGACCTTGCAGAATTCTCACCCCCTTGCTGAATTCCCTCTACCCTGCTTAATCACTCATTCCTTGCTTAATCAACCATATCTTGCTGAATTCCCACTACCTTGCTGAATCCTCCCTCCCATCCTGAATCCCCCCTACCTCGCTGAATCTCCCCTACCTTGCTCAATTCTCTTTATCTTGCTGAATTCCCCCTCCCTTTCTGAATCACCCCTACCTTGCTGAATCCCCCCTCCCTTGTTGAATCAACCCTACCTTGCTGAATCCCCCCTACCTTGCTGAATCCCCCCTACCTTAATGAATTCTCCCTATCTCGCTGAGTCCAACCTACCTTGCTAAATAACCCCTACCTTGCTGAATTCTCCCTATCTTACTGAATCATGGATACCTTTATTGATCACCCCTACCTTGCTTAATCACCCTTTCCTTCCTTAATCACCCCAGCCTTTCTCAATCACCCCTATCTTGCTGAATCCCCCCTCCCTTGATTAATCACCCCTATCTTCTACCTATCTTGCTGAATTCTCCCTGTCTTGCTGAATCATCCCTCCCTTTCTTAATCACCCCTACATTGCTTAATCACCCCTTTATTGCTAAATCACCCCTACTTTGCTGAATCACCCCTACCTTGCCAAATCACCCCTACCTTGCTGCATTCCGACCCCCTTGCTGAATTCCCTCTTCCTTGCTTAATCACCTCTAAATTGCTCCATTCCCCCTATCTTGCTGAATCTCCTCCCCTACGTTGCGGAATCACCACTACGTTGCTTAATGAACCCTTCCTTGCTGGATCACCCCTACCTTGCTTAATCACCCCTACCTTGCAGAAATACCACTACCTTGCTGAATTCCCCTTCCCTTGTTTAATCAGTCCCACCTTGCCTAATGACCCATACCTTTATTAATCACCCCTACATTGCATAATCACCCGAAAATTGCAGAATTCCCCATATCTTGCTGAATCTCCCCTACCTTGCTGAGTTCTCTTTTTCTTTCTGAATCCCCCCTCCCTTGCTGAATAACACCTACCTTGCTTAATCAACCCTTCCTTGCTGAATTCCCCCATTCTTGCTTAATCACCCCTACCTTGCTCAATCACCCGAAACATATTTATCACCGCTATCTTGCTTAGTCGTCCCTCCCTTGCTGAATCCTCCCTTGCTGAATCCCCCCTTCTTTGTTGGATCAAACCTACCTTACTGAATACCCCCAACCTTGCTGAATTCTCCATACCTTGGTGAATCCCCCCGACCTTGCTTAATCACCCCTACCTTGCACAATTCTCCCTATCTTGCTGAATCATCCCTACCTTTCTTAATCACCCCTGCCTTGCATAATCACCCCTACCTTGCTGAATCACCCCTGCCTTGCTTTATCACCCCTGCCTTGATTAATCACCCCGACCTTGCAGAATTCTCACCCCCTTGCTGAATTCCCTCTACCCTGCTTAATCACTCATTCCTTGCTTAATCAACCCTATCTTGCTGAATTCCCACTACCTTGCTGAATCCTCCCTCCCATCCTGAATCCCCCCTACCTCGCTGAATCTCCCCTACCTTGCTCAATTCTCTTTATCTTGCTGAATCCCCCCTCGCTTTCTGAATCACCCCTACCTTGCTGAATCCCCCCTCCCTTGTTGAATCAACCCTACCTTGCTGAATCCCCCCTACCTTGCTGAATCCCCCCTACCTTAATGAATTCTCCCTATCTCGCTAAGTCCAACCTACCTTGCTAAATAACCCCTACCTTGCTGAATTCTCCCTATCTTACTGAGTTGCACTACGTGAAGACGACGGCGCAGCCTGCTGATTTGATGACCAACAGGCTTGTTGAGCAGCAGCATTGGAAGTGTTGCAAGCTTTCAGGAATGGCTCTAAACTAAGGGGAGCAGATTCTAAGGCCAACAATCCAAGGGGGAGTTTGTAGGTGCAACCCTATGGCTTGCACTCGGCTTGTCGTCCTTGTTTGTGTGTGTGCATGCATGGCATGGAATGACTTGTGAGTCTATGCCATTGCTATCTAGTGCTTGTGTTTGTATTTGAATGGTGTATCACAATGTGGTTTGTGTCGGTCAAGATATTAACAATATTTCACAACTCGCATGTCAAGTCGTCGTTTGCGTGTCGCATGTGTTTTTCCATTTTGTCGAGTGTGAAGTGTTTATCGCATCGCAGGTGTGTGCAGCAAGCCCTCATCAGCTGAACAAGAATTTATCTTGCAGAATTAAGACCAAGATCTCAAGGGAAGTGGATAAATATTAAAATAGTGAAAATCGTAATGCTACTTCATGTAGTGTTACACTTCACTTTGTCCAGCCCCTTGTTGAGTTTGTTTGGAGTCTCTTCGTGGTTGGGGACTCTGTGGTGGTGTACCACCAACCTAGACCTCCGCTTGTGGGGCTTGTAGAGGCTGAGAACCATCTCAATCTCGATTCTTCTTGCTAAGTTTGTACTTCTAAGACTAAAGTGCTGCTATACCTCCTGCTAGTCAAACCGCCATAGCGTCGTCAACTCTTCATAAAATTTCATGATTCAACTTGTTGCTGATAGGCGACAGCAACGCGCTCCCGATCCAATTTATAGATCACCGTTTGAGACACATATCAGATCGTTATCAATATTTGAAGCCATCTGACAGAAATCCAACTGTGCACTCTATCTCTCATTTTAGGCACATCTGAGCCTATTGTGATTATAACAGTAGGGGTGACTAGGCAAGATAGGGTTGACGAAGAAATGTAGGGATGATTCGGCAAGATAGGGAGAATTCAGCAAGGTATGCGTGATTAAGCAAGGTAGGGGGGATTCAGCAAGTTAGGGAGAATTTAGCAAGGAAGGGGGGATTCAGCTAGGTAGGGGTGATTCAACAAGGAAGGGGGGATTCATTAAGGAAGGGCTGATTATGCAAGGTAGGGGAGAGTATTAAAGGCATGGGTGATTAAGCAAGGAAGGAAGAATTCAGCAAGGTGGGTTGATTAACTAAGGAAGGGGTGATTCAGCAAGAGAGGGCTGATTAAGAAATGTAGTGGGAATTCAACAAGGTAGGGACGATAAAAAAAGGTAGGGGTAATTCAGAAAGGGAGGGGGGATTCAGCAATGTAAGAGAACTCAGCAAGGTAGGTTAGATTCAGCGAGATAGGGGGGATGGAGAAATTTAGGGGCGATTAAGCAAGGTAGGGATGATTCATCAAGGAAGAGGGGGTTCAACAAGGTAGGAGGGATTCGGCAAGTTAGGGGGGATTCAGCAATGTAGCAGTCACTCAACAAGGTAGGGATGATTAATCAAGGTTGGGGTGATTAAACAAGGAAGAGGGAATTCAGCAAGGAGGTGGGAATTCAGCAAGATAGGGGTGATGAAGCATGGTAGGGGTGATTTAGCAAGGTAGGGGTGATCAAGCAAGGTAGTGGAAATTTTGCAAGGTAGGGGAGATTCAGTGAGATGGGGAAAATTCAGCAAGGTAGGGGGGATTCAGCAAGAGAGGGGGAATTCAACAAGGTAGGGGTGATTAATGCTAGGTAGGGGTTATTAGTCAAGGTATGGGAGACAAAGCAAGGAAGGAGTGCTTAAACAAGGTAGGGGGAATTCAGCAAGGGATGCATAATTAATCAAGGTGGGGATGATTCAGCAAGGTGGGGGGGATTCAGCAAGAAAGGGATGATTAAGCATTGTAAGGACAATCAAGGTAGAGGGAATCCAGCCAAAGAATGGGACTTCAGCAAGGTAGGTGTGATTAAGCAAGCTAGGGGTGATTAAGCAAGTCAGGGGTGATAGAGCAAGGTAGGGGTGATTAAACAAGGTAAAGGTGATTTAGAGAGGTAGGGATGTTTCAGCAAGATAAGGAGAATTCAGCAAGGAAGGGGTGATTATGGAAGGTAGCAAAAATTCAGCAGGATAGGGGTGATTAAGCAAGTAAGGTGTGATTAATAAAGCTACGGGTGATTGAGCAAGGTAGGAGTGATTAAGCAAGGTAGTTGAAATTCAGAAAGGTAGTGGAAATTCAGCAAGGTAGGGGGGATTCAGCAAGAGAGGGGGGATTCAGAAAGGTAGGGGTGATTTATGCTAGGTATGGGTTATTAATCAAAGTATGTGAGACTAAGCAAGGTACGAGTGCTTAAACAAGGTATGGGGTATTCAGCAAGGTAGTGGGAATTCAGCAAGGTATGCGTAATTAAGCAAGGTAGGGATGATTCAGCAAGGTGAGGGGGATTCAGCAAGGTAGGGAGCATCATAGGGATAATTATTCAACGTAGCATCATAGGGATAATTATTCAAGGTAGGGGTGATCAAACAAGCTAGAGGGAATACAGCAATGGGACAAAGCAAGGTAGTGGGAATTCAGCAAGATATGGGTCATTAAGCAAGGAAGGTGTGGTTAAGCAAGGTAGAGGGAATTCAGCAAGGGGGTGGGAATTCTGCAAGGTAGGGATGATTAAGCAAGGCAAGGGTGATGAAGCAAGATAGGGGTTATAAAGCAAGGTAGGGGTGCTTAAGGTAGTGGTGATTATGAAAGATGGGATGATTCAGTAAGATAGTGAGAATTGAGCAATGTAAAGGTAATTAAGCAAGATATGGGGGATTCTGCAAGAAAGGGAGAATTCAGCAAGTTAGGGGGGATTCAGCAAGGTAGGGTTCATTCAATAAGGAAGGGGGGATTCAGTGAGGTAGGGTTGATTATGCAAGGTAGGGGTGATTAATAATGGTAGGGGTGATTGAGCAAGGTAGGGGTGATTAAGCAAGGAAGGGGGGATTTAGCAAGGTAGGGATGATTAGTAAAGGTAGGGGTGATTTAGAAAGGGTTGGGGGATTCAACAAGGGAGGGGGGATTCAGAAAGGTATGGTGATTACGAAAGGTAGTGGGAATTCAGCAAGAAGGGGTTGATTAAGCAAGGAAGGGGTGATTAAGCAAGGTAGAGGGAATTCATTAAAGGGGTGGGAGTTCTTCAAGGTAAGGCTGATTAAGCAAGGCAGGGGTGATGAAGCAAGATAGGGGCGATTAAGCAAGGTAGGGGTGATTCAACAAGGTTGGTTTGATGAAGGTAGGGATGCTTCAAAAAGCTAGGGGGAATTCAGCAAGATAGGGGTGATTAAGCAAGGTAGGGGGGATACAGCAAGATAGGGAGAATTCAGCAAGGTAGGGGGCATTCAGCTCGGTACGGTTGATTCAACAACGAAGGGTGGATGAATAAAGGTAGGTATGCAGCAAGGTAGGGGAGATTCAGCGAGATAGGGAAACATCAGCAAGGTAGGGGGGATTCAGAAAGAGAGGGTGAATTTAGCAAGGTAGGGGTGTTTAATGCTAGGTACGGATTATAAATCAACATGTGGGAGACAAAGAAAGATACGAGTGCTTAAACAAGGTAGGTGGAATACAGCAAGGTAGTGGGAATTCAGCAAGGTAGACGTAATATAGCAAGGTAGGGATGATTCAGCAAGGTGGGGGCGATTCAGCAAGGTAGGGATGATTAAGAACTGTATGGATGATTTCTAAAGATAGAAGTGATTAAGCAAGGTAGAGGGAATTTAGAAAATGGGTGGGAATTCAGCAACGTAGGGGTGATTAACCAAGGTAGGGGTTATTTAGCAAGGTAGGGGTGATTAAGCAAGGTAGAGGGAATTCCAAAAAGGGTGGGGAAGTAAAAAAATTAGGGGTGATTAAGCAAGGAAAGAGTGATGAAGCAAGGTAGATGGAATTCAGCAAGATAGTCAGAATTGAGCAAGGTAAGGGTAATCAAGCAAGGAAGGGGGGATTCTGCAAGTTAGGGAAGATTCAGCAAGGAAGGGTGGATTAAGCAAGGTAGGGTTCATTCAACAAGGACAGGGGGATTCAGCAAGGTAGGGTTGATTAACCAAGTTAGGGGTGATGAATAAAGGTAGGGGTGATTGAGCAAGGTAGGGGTGATTAAGCAAGGGAGGGGAAATTCAGCAAGGTAGGGTTGATTAATCAAGGTAGGGGTGATTCAGCAAGGGAGGGGGGATTCAGCAAGATAGAGAGAACTCAGCAAGGTAGGGGAGATTCAGCAAGATATCGGGAATTCTGCCATTTTCAGGTGATTAAGCAATATTGGGGTGATTAATCAGAGTAGGGACCATTAATCAAGGTAGGAGTGAGTAAACAAGGTAGTGGGAATTCAGCAAGGTAGGGATGATAAAGCAATGTTGGGGTGATTCAACATGGTAGGCCTGATTAAGCAACGTAGTGGGAATTCAGCAAGATAGGGATGATTAATAATGGTAGGGGTGATTCAGAAAGGGAAGGGGATTCAGCAAGATAAAGAGAACTCAGCAAGGTGGGGGAGATTCAATGAGATTGGGGGAATGGAGCAATTTTAGGGTGATTAAGCAAGGTAGGATGATTCAGCAAGGAAGGGGGGGTTAAAAAAGGTGGCCGAGATTCAGCAAGATAGGGGGGATTCAGCAATGTAGCGGCTACTCTGTAAGTTAGGGATGATGCATCAAGGTAGGGGTGTTAAAGCCAGGAAGAGGGAATTCAGCAAGAGGGTGGGAATTCAGAAAGGTAGGGGTGATTAAGTAAGCTTGGGGTGATTAAGCAAGTTAGGAGTGATTTAGCAAGGTAGGGGTGATTATGCAAGGTAGGGGTGATTAAGAATGGGAGGGATGATTC
The DNA here is from genome assembly GCA_027943415.1 of Closterium sp. NIES-67. Taxonomy (NCBI): domain Eukaryota; kingdom Viridiplantae; phylum Streptophyta; class Zygnematophyceae; order Desmidiales; family Closteriaceae; genus Closterium; species Closterium sp. NIES-67. The sequence goes on along the minus strand of BQMB01001256.1, from coordinate 13,912 downwards.
GGCAAGGAAGTGACAATTTTGCAAGGTATGGATGATTAATCATGGTAAGGGTGACTAAGCAAGAGGGTGGGAGTTCAGCCAGATACGGAGTAGATAGGGGTGATTAATCAAGGAAGGGGAGATTCAGCAAGGGAGGGGGATTCAAGAAGAAAAGGGTTATTCAGCAAGGAAGGGGTGATACAGCAAGGTAAAGGGAATTCAGCAAGGGGGTGGGAATTCTGAAAGGTAGGGGTGCTTCTGCCTGGCAGGGGTGATTGAGAAATTAAGTGATTAAGCAAGGTAGGGAGAATTCAACAAGGTATGGGTGATTAAGGAATGTAGCGGGGATTCAGCAAGATGGGGAGAATTCAGCAAGGTAGTGGGGATTTTGCAAGGTAGGGTTGATTCAACATGGAAGGGGGGATTCAGCGTGGTAGAGAGGATTTCAGAACGGTAGGGGTGATTAAGCAAGGTAGGGGTGATTCATAAAGGTAGGGGTGATTTAGCAAGGTAGGGGTGATTAAGCAAGGTAGTGGAAATTCAGCAAGGTAGGGGAGATTCAGCGAGATAAGGAAAATTCAGCTAAGGTAGGGGTGATTAACGCTAGGTAGGGGTTACTAATCAAGGTATGGGAGACGAAGCAAGGTAGGAGTGCTTAAACAAGGAGGGGGGAATTCAGCAAGGTAGGCGTAATTAAGCAAGGTAGAAATGATTCAGCAAGGTGGGGGGGATTCAGCAAGGTAGGGATAATTAAGAATTGTAGGGATGATTTATCAAGATACTAGAAGAGATTTAGCAAGGTGTAGGGAATTCAGCAAAAGTGTGGGAATTCAGCAAGATAGGGGTTATTAAGCAAGGTAGGGGTGACTAAGCAAGGTAGGGGTGGTTTAGCAAGGTAGGGGTGATTAACCAAGGTAGGGGTGATTGAGAAAGGGAGGGATGATTCTGCAAGATAGGGAGAATTCAGCTAGGTAGGGGGGATTCAGCAATGTAGGATTGATTCAACAAGGAAGGGGGGGATTCAGCAAGGTAGGACGGATTCAGCAAGATACAGGTGATTATGCAAGGTAGGGGTGATTAAGTAAGGTAGTGGAAATTCAGCAAGGTATGGGGGATTTAGCAAGAGGGGGAATTCAGAAAGTTAGGGGTGATAAATGCTAGGAAAGGGTTATTAAACAAAGTATGGGAGACTAAGCAAGGTAGGAGTGCTTAAACAAGGTAGGGGGAATTCAACAAGGTAGTGAGAATTCAACATGGTAGGCGTAATCTAGCAAGGTATGGATGATTCAGCAAGGTGGGGGGGGAGTCAGCAAGGTAGGGATGATTATGCATCATAGGGATGATTATTCAAGGTAGGGGTGATTAAGCAAGCTACAGCGAGTTCAGCAAATGGGTGGGAATTCAGCAAAGTAGGGGTGATTAAGCAAGGTAGTGGAAATTCAGCAAGATAGGGGTGATTAAGCATGGAAGAAGTGATTAAGCAAGGTAGGGGTGATTTATCAAGGTAGGCATGATGAAGAAAGGTAGGGATGATTCAGCAAGATAGGGATAATTGAGCTAGGTAGGGTTGATTAAGCAAGGTAGGGGGGATTCAGCAAGGTAGGGAGAATTCAGCAAGGTAGGGGGGATTCAGCAAGGTAGGGTTGATTCAACAAGGGGGGATTCAACAAGGTAGGGGTGATTAAGAAAGGTAGGGATGATTCAGCAAGAAAGGCTGATTTGAGCGAGGTAGGGGCGATTAAGCAAGGTAGGTGGGGTTCTGCAAGGTAGGGTTGATTCAGCAAGGTAGGGGTGATTTATAAAGGTAGGGTTGATTGCGCAAGGTAGGGCTGATTGAGCAAGGTAGGGTTTATTAAGCAAGGTAGGGTTGATTCAGCAAGTAAGGGTTGATTAAGCAACGTAGTGGGAATTCAGCAAGGTAGGGATGATGAATAAAGTTAGGGGTGATTCAGAAAAGGAGGGGGGATTCAGCAAGATAAAGAGAACACAGCAAGGTAGGGGAGATTCAGCAATGTAGGGATGACTCAGCAAGATAGGGAGAATTCAGCAAGGTAGGGTTGATAAAGGAGGTAGCGGGGATTCAGCAAGGGAGCGAGAATTCAGCAAGGTAGGGGGAATTCAACAAGGTAGGGTTGATTCAACATGGATGGGGGGATTCAGCAAGGCAGGGGGGATTCAGCAAGATAGGGGTGATTAAGCAAGGTAGGGTTGATTAATAAAGGTAGGTGTGATTGAGCAAGGATGGGTTGATTAAGCAAGGTACTGGAAATTAAGCAAGGTACTGGAAATTCAGCAAGGTAAGGGAAATTCAGCAAGGTATGGGGGATTCAGCAAGTGTGGGGGAATTCAGAAAGTTAGGGGTTCTTGATCATAGTATGGGAGACTAAGCATGGTAGGAGTACTTAACCAAGGAAGGGATAATTCCGCAAGGTGGGGGGATTCAGCAAGGAAGGGATGATTAAGCTTAATAGGGAAAATTCAGCAAGGCAGGGGGATTCAGCAATTGTTGGGGAATTCAGAAAGGTAGGGCTTCTTGATCATACTCTAGGAGACTACACAGGGTAGGAGTACTTAAACAAGGTAGGGATGATTCAGCAAGGTGGGGGGGATTCAGCAAGGAAGCGATGATTAAGCTTAATAGGGATGATAAATCAAGATAGGGGTTAATAAGCAAGGTAGTGGAAATTCAGCAAAAGGGTAGTACTTCAGCAAAGCAGGGGTGATTAAGCAAGCTAGTGAGAATTCAGCAAGATAGGAGTGATAAAGCAAGGTAAAGGGAATTCAGCAAGGGGTGGGAATTCTGCAAGGTGGGGGTGATTAAGTAAGGCAGGGGTGATTAAGCAAGGTAGGGGTGATAAAGCAAGGTAGGGGTGATTAAGCAAGGAAGGTTCAATTTAGAAAGGTAGGGATGATTCAGAAAGATAGGGAGAATTGAGCAAGGTAGGGGTGATTAAGCAAGGTAGGGGGGATTCAGCAAGATAGGGAGAATTCAGCAAGGTAGGGGGGATTCAGCAAGGTAGGATTGACTCAGGATCGTAGTGGAAATTCAGCAAGGTAGGGATGGATAATAAAGGTAGGGGTGATTCAGAAAGGGAGGGGGGATTCAGCAAGATGAAGATAACTCAGCAAGGTAGGGGAGATTCAGCGAGATTCAACAAGGAAGAAGATTCAGCGAGGTAGCGTTGATTTTCAACGTAGGGGTGATTCTGAAGGGATGGGGGATTCAACAAGATAGGGAGAACTCAGCAAGTTAAGGGTGATTAAGAAAGGTAGGGATGATTCAGCAAGATAGGGAGAATTCAGCAAGGTAGGGGTGATTAAGGAAGGTAGGGCGGATTCAGCAGGTTAGGGCTAATTCAGCCAGGTAGGGGTGATAAAGCAAGGTAGTGGTGATAAATCACGATAGGGGTGATCAAACTAGGTAGGGGTTAAAAATCAATATAGGGGTGATTACGCAATGTAGAGGCAATTCAGCAAGGTGTTTGGAATTCAGCAAGGTAGGGGTGATTAAGCATGGTAGGGGTGATTAAGCAATGTAGGGGTGATTAATTATGATAGGGGTGATAAAGCAAAGAATGGGGGATTCAGGAAGTTAGGGGGAATTCAACAAGGTAGGGGGGATTCAGAAACATAAGAAGGACTCAGCACGGTAGGGGTGATTCAGCAAGGTAGGGGTGATTAAGCAAGGTTGGAATGATTAAGCATCGAATGGATAATTAATCAAGGTAGGTGTGACTAAGCAAGAGGGTGGGAATTCAGCAAGATAAGGATAAGGTAGGGGTGATTCAGTAAGGATGGGAGGATTAAGCAAGGGGGGATTCAGCAAGGTAGGGGTGATTAAGCAAGGTAGGGGTGAGTAGGCAAGGTAGGGGTGATTTAGCAAGGTAGGGGATATTTAGCAAGGTAGGGGTGATTAAGGAAGGTAGGAATGATTCAGCAAGATGGGGAGAACTCAGCAAGGTAGGGGGGGCTCAGCATGGTATGTTTCATTCAACAAGGAAGGGGGGATTCAGCAAACTAGGGGGGATTTTAGAAACGATAGTGGCGTGCGAGTGGTTTGCCACCCCCCAAAGTGGCATGCGAGTGGTTAGCCACCCCTTGAGAGTGGCGTGCGAGTGTTTTGCCACCCCTCGAAGTGGCATGCGAGAGGTTTGCCACCCCCAGACAGTGGCGTGGGAGTGGTTTGCCACCCCCCAGAGTTGTGTGCGAGTGGTTCGCGACCCCCCGAGAGTGGCGTGCAAGTGGTTTGCCACCCTTCAGAGTGGTGTGCGAGTGGTTTGCCACCCCCCAGAGTGGCATGCGAGTGGTTCGCCACCCCCGGAGTATGGTGTGCGAGTGGTTCGCCACCCCCCACAGTGGCATGCGAGTGGTTTGCCACCCCCCCATAGTGGCTTCCGTATTGTTTGCCACGCCCTAGAGTGGCGTGTGAGTGGTTTGCCACCCCCTGAGAGTGGCGTGCGAGTGGTTTGCCACCCCCCGAGAGTGGCGTGTGAGTGGTTTGCCACCACCAAGAGTGGCGTGCGAGTGGTTTGCCACCCCCTGAGAGTGGCGTGCGAGTGGTTTTCCACCCCAGCAAGTGGAGTGAGAGTGGTTTGCCAGCCCTGCAAATGGCGTGCAAGTGGTTTGCCACCCTCCATAATGGTGTACGATTGGTTTGCCACCCCCCAAAGTGGCGTACGAGTTGTTTGCCACCCCCCCATAGTGGCTTTGCGAAGGTTTGCCACCCCCTAGAGTGGCGTGCGAGTGGTTTGCCACCCCCCGAGAGTGGCGTGAGAGTGGTTTGCCACCCCCTGAGAGTGGCGTGCGAGGTGTTTGCCACCCCCGAGTGGCGTGCAATTGGTCTGCCACCCCCTGGAGTGACGTGTGATTGGTTTACCACCCCCCCAGAGTAGCGTGCGAGAGGTTTGCCACCTCCAAGAGTGGCATGCGAGTGGTTTGCAACCCCCACCCCACCCGATGGCGTGCGAATGGTTTGCCACCCCCAAGAGAGGCGTGCAGGTGGTTTGCCACCCCCCCGAGTAGCGTGCGAGTGGTTGCAACCCCCCGAGTGCCATGCGCCCCCGCTCCTTGGCGGGCACTGCCCAGCGCTCCCGCTCCTCGGCGGGCGCTGCCCGGCGCTCCCGCTACTTGGTGGGTGCTGCCCGGTGCTCCCCCTAGATGGCGGGCGCTGCCCGGCCCTCCCGCTCCTTGGCGGGCACTGCCCGGCGCTCCCGCTCCTTGGCGGGCGCTGCCCAGAGCTCCCACTCCTTAGCGGGCGCTGCCAGGTGCTCACACTGCTCCGCGGGTGCTGCTCGGCGCTCCCGCTGCTCGGCGGGTGCTGCCCAGCGCTCCCGCTCCTTGGCGAGCGCTTCACGGCACTCCCCCTCCCTGGAGGGCACTGCACGGCGCTCCCGCTCCTTGGTCGGGCTGCCCAGAGCTCCCGCTCCTTGGCCGGTTCTGCCCGGAGCTCCCGCTCCTTGGCAGGCGCTACCCGGTGCTCCCGCTCCTTGGTGGGCGCTGCCTGGCGCTCCCGCTCCTTGGCGGGCGCTTCCCCGCGCTCCCGCTGCTTGGCGGGCGCTGCCCGGCGCTCCCGCTGCTTGCCGAGCGCTGCCCGGCGCTCCTGCTGCTTGGCGGGCGCTGCCCGGCGCTCCCGCTGCTTGGCGGGCGCTGCCCGGCGCTCCCGCTGCTAGGCGGGCGCTGCCCGGCGCTCCCGCTGCTTGGCGAGCGCTGCCCGGCGCTCCTGCTCCTTGGTGGGCGCTACACGGCGCTCCCCCTTCTTGGCGGGCGCTGCACAGGGCTCCCCCTTCTTTGCAGGCGCTGCACGGCGCTCCCGCTCCTTGGTCGGGGCTGCCCGGCGCTGCCGCTCCTTGGCGGGCGCTGCCCGGCGATCCCGCTCCTTGGCGGGCGCTGCCACGCGATCCCGCTCCTTGGCGGGCGCTGCCCGGCGCTCCCGCTCCTTGGCGGGCGCTGCTCGGTGCTCCCGATCCTTGGCGGGCGCTGCCCAGCGCTCCCGTTCCTTGGCGGGTGCTGCCCGGCACTCCCGCTCCTTGGGGGGCGCTGCCCGCCGCTCCCGCTCCTTGGCGGGCGCTGCCCGGCGCTCCAGCTACAGGGCGGGCGCTGCCCGGCGCTCCCGCTCCTTGGAGGGCCCTACCCGGTGCTTTCGCTCCTTGGCGGGCGCTGCCCGCCGGCGCTCCCTCTCCTTGGCGGGGGCTGCCATGCGCTCCCGCTCCTTGGCGGGCGCTGCCCGAAGCTCCCATTACTTGGCGGGAGCTGCCCGGCACTCTGGCTCCTTGGCGGGCGCTGCCCGGCGCTCCCTCACCTTGGCGGATGCTGCCCGGCGCTCCCGCTCCTTGGCGGGCGCTGCCCGGTGCTCCCGCTTCATGGCGGGCGCTGCCCAGTGCTCCCGCTGCTTGGCGGGTGCTGCCCAGCGCTCCCGCTAATTGGCGGGCGCAGCCCGGCGCTCCCGCTTTTTGGCCAGCGTTGCCTGGCTCTCCCACTCCTTGGCGGGCGCTGCCCGGAGCTCCCTCTTCTTGGCGGGCGCTGCCCGGTGCTCCCGCTACATGGCGGGCACTGCTTGGCGCTCCCGCTACTTGGCCGGCGCTGCTTGGCGCTCCCGCTCCTTTTTGGGCGCTGCCCGGAGCTCCCTCTCCTTGGCGGGCGCTGCCCGGCGCTCCTGCTACTTGGCGGGCGCTGCTTGGCGCTCCCGCTACTTGGCCAGCGCTGCTTGGCACTCCCGCTCCTTGGCGGGCGCTGCCCCACGCTCCCGTTCCTTGGCGGGCGATGCCCGGCACTCCCGCTGCTTGGCGGGCGCTGCCCGGCGCTCCCGCTGCTTGGCTGGCGCTGCACGGCGCTCCCCCTCCTTGGCAGGCGCTGCACGGAGCTCCCGCTCCTTGGCCGGGGCTGCCCGGTGATCCCGCTCCTTGGCCGGGGCTGCCCGGAGCTCCCGCTCCTTGGCGGGCGCTGCCCGGCGCTCCCGCTCCTTGGTGGGCGCTGCCAGGCGCTCCCGCTCCTTCGCGGGCGCTACCCGACGCTCCCCCTGCTTGGCGGGCGCTGCCCGGCGCTCCCTCTCCTTAGCGGGCGCTGCCATGCGCTCTCGCTCCTTGGCGGGCGCTGCCCGGGTCTCCCACTCCTAGATGGGCGCTGCCCACCAACGCTTCCGCTCCTTGGCGGGTGCTGCCCGGCGCTCCTGCTGCTTGGCGGGCGCTGCCCGGTGCTCCCGCTGCTTGGCGGGCGCTGCCCGGCGCTCCCGCTGCTTGGCGGGCGCTGCCCGGCGCTCCCGCTGCTTGGCGGGCGCTGCCCGGCGCTCCCGCTTCTTGGCGGGTGCTGCCCGGCGCTCCCGCTTCTTGGCGGGCGCTGCCCGGCGCTCCCGCTCCTTGGCGGGTGCTACCCGGCGCTCCAGCTGCTTGGCGAGCGCTGTCTGGCGCTCCCAGTGCTTGGTGGGCGCTGCCCGACACTCCCGCTCCTTGGCAGCCACTGCACGGCGCTCCCGCTCCTTGGCGGGCGCTGCACGGGGCTCCCCCTTTTTGCGGGCGCTGCACGGCGCTGCCGCTCCTTGGTCAGGGCTGCCTGGAGCTGCCGCTCCTTGGTGGGCGCTGCCCGGCGCTGCTGCTCCTTGGGGGGCGCTCCCCAGCGCTGCCGCTCCTTGGCGGGCGCTGCCCGGCGCTGCCGCTCGTTGGCGGGCGCTGCCCGGCGATCCCGCTCCTTGGCAGGCGCTTCCAGGCAATCCCGCTCCTTGGCGGGCGCTGCCCGGCGCTCCCGTTCGGGCGCTGCCCGGTGCTCCCGCTCCTTGGCGGGCGCTGCCCAGCGCTCCCGCTCCTTGGCGGGCGCTGCCCGGCACTCCCGTTGCTTGGCGGGCGCTGCCAGATGCTCCCACTGCTTGGCGGGCGCTGCCCGGCGCTCCCGCTGCTTGGCGGGCGCTGCCCGGCACTCCCCCTCCTTGGCGGGCGCTTCACGGCGCTCCTGCTCCTTGGCGGGCGCTGCACCGAGCTCCCGCTCCTTGGCCGGGGCTGCCCGGAGCTCTCGCTCCTTGGCGGGCGCTGCCCAGCACTCCCGCTGCTTGGCGGTGTTGCCTGGCGCTCCCGCTGCTTGGCGGCGTTGCCCGGCGTTCCCACTGCTTGGCGGGTTCTGCCCGGCGCTCCCACTCCTTGGCGGGTTCTGCCCGGCGCTCCCGCTCCTTGGCGGGTGCTGCCCTGCAATCCCGCTCCTTGGCGGGTGCTGCCCTGCGATCCCGCTCCTTGGCGGGTGCGGCCCCGTGCTCCCGCTCCTTGGCAGGTGCGGCCCGGCGCTCCCGCTCCATGGGGGTTATGGCCCGGCGCTCCCGCTTCTTGGCGGGGGCCTCCCGGCGCTCCCGCTGCCTGGCGCTCCCGCATCTTGAGGGGCGCTTCCCGGCGCTCCTGCTCCTTGGCGGGCGCTTCCTGGTGCTCGCGCTCCCGCTCCTTGGCGGGCACTTCCCGGCTCTCCCGCTTCTTGGCGGACGCTGCCTGGTGCTCCCGCTGCTTGGCGGCACAGCCCGGCGCTCCGCTCCTTGGCGAGTGCGGCCCGGCGATCCCGCTCCTTGGCGGGTGCTGCCCGGCGCTCCCGCTCCTTAGCTCGTGCTGTCCGGCGCTCCCGCTCCTTGCCGGGCGCTGCCCGGCACTCCCGCTCCTTGGCGGGCACTGCCCGGCGCTCCCGCTCCTTGGCGGGCGCTGCCCGGTGCTCCCGCTCCTTGGCGGGCGCTGCCTGGTGCTCCCGGTGCTTGGCGGGCGCTGCCCGGCGCTCCCGCTCCTTGGCGGGCGCTGCCAGGCGCTCCCGCTCCTTGGCGGGCCCGGCGCTCCCGCTCCTTGGCGGGCGCTGCCAGGCGCTCCCGCTCCTTGGCGGGTGCTGCCTGGCGCTCCCCCTGCTTGGCGGGCACTGCCCGGCGCTCTCTCTCCTTGGCGGGGGCAGCCATGCGCTCCCGCTCCTTGGCGGGCGCTTCCCGGCGCTCCCGCTGCTTGGCGGGCGCTGCCCGGTGCTCCCCCTTCTGGGCGGGCGCTGCCCGGTGCTCCCGGTGCTTGGCGGGCGCTGCTCGGTGCTCCCGCTGCTTGGCGGGCGCTGGCCTGCGCTCCCGCTGTTTCGTGGGCACTGCCTGGCGCTCCCGCTCCTTGGCGTGCGCTGCCTGGCGCTCCCGCCCCTTGGCGGGCGCTGCCCGGCACTCCCACCGCTTGGCGGGCGCTGCCCGGTGCTCCTTCTGCTTGGCGGGCGCTGCCCGGCGCTCCTTCCGCTTGGCGTGCGCTGCGCGGCACTCCCACGGCTTGGCGCGCGCTGCGCAACGCTCCCGCGGCTTGGCGGGCGCTGCCCAGTGCTACCGTATTTTGGCGCGCGCTGCCCGGCGCTCCCGCGGCTTGGCGCGCACTGGCCGGCACGCCCGCCGCTTGGCGCGCGCTGCCCGGAGCTCCCGCCGCTTGGCGCACGCTGCCCGGCGCTCCCGCCACTTGGCGCGCGCTGCCCGGCGCTCCCGCTCCTTGGTGGGCGCTGCCCGGCGCTCCCGCTGCTTGGCGGGCGCTGCCGGGCGCTCTTGCTCCTTGGTGGGCGCTGCCCGGCCCTCCCGCTCCTTGGCGGGTGCTGCAAAGGGGAGCAAAGGAGAAGATGAATGAGAGAGGAGGAGATGCTAATGGAAGTGGAGCTGTACCTGAGAAAACAAGTGAGCCGCCACCATCCAAAGTTGAAGCTTGGATGGCTCCAACTATGAGGAATGGAGTAGGCGGATGATTCGTGCCTTCAAACGCTACAAGCTACTGAAGATTGCTGTTGGGAAGGAGAAGATGTCGGAGGAAGGCGAAGCACGCTAACGGTGGATTGAGAGAAGCGCGGTGCTTTTTGACCTCATCCTTCAATCGGTCAATAAGGAGATGTTCGAGCACATCAAGGATCTTGTGGAAGCGGCTGATTCGGGTCCAAGGGCGTAGAAACTACTACGCGATGTGATTAAGCCCAACACTCTCCCAATTGGTGATCATGCTCGAGAAGGAACTTGCTGCCATCTCCATGCAACCGGGGACGATGTGAAGCCGGTCCTTGACAAAATCAAGGACGCATATGCGAGCATGGCAGCAGCGGGCAGCAGCGTATCTCAGCTGCAGCAGTGCACAAAGATCATTCTCGGTGTTGGACAACTCTTGGGACAACCTCATCCCCACCCTCAACTCTCAGCAAGATCAATGGACACCTGAGTAGCTAAGGCAACAGATTCTGCAAGAGGACTTCCGCAGACGCCATGTGGGAGGCGGTGCTTCCACTAAGATTGCTGACGCGTATGGAGCTGCAGGGCACGACAGAGGAAGAGGGGGTTGGAGAGGCCGAGGCCGTGGGAGAAGCTTTGGCAGAGGTAGAGGCCGAGGTGACTATAATGAGAGGCAGGGGAGTACCAGAATGGAGGGCACCTGCTGGTACTGCAAGAAGGTCGGGCATCCTTGGTTCAAGTGCTTCAGCAGGCCGGAGGGATGGGCACCTCCAGGAATGTAGCGCCCAGTGGTGAACGCGCACAAGGTGGCGCTGTGCAAGGCTCAGGTGCGAGATCTGGGCGGGTGCAAGTCATCAGGTACATGAGGCAACCCACCAGCTCTGCGTAAGGACCACTGGGCTCTGCTGACTCTAGTGCAACGCTATATCTCCCATGTTCTCCCTTCTTCTATTCATTCATTCTAGTCTTAACAATTACCGTATTTTCCCGGATTTAACACTCTGAAAAAATAAAGCCCCAGTGGGGCTTATTTCCGGCAGTTCTTTTATTACGGTTTCTCACTGTATAGACCCGTTCTTTCCATTGTATATAGGATAAGCCCCTTTTAACCCTTTATGTTGTTTACGTCTACTTTCGATACAAGTGTACAGGTCGAAGCAAAAGGCAAGAAACGGGGAGTTGCGTGACTAGGAACGTGGAGTGGGAGGAGTTGAGCGCGTCATGTAGTGTGAGGTTGGAACGAGGGTCATGCCTATCTGGTTGTGCCATCTGGCAGGGAATCGAGTCCAATTTCCCTCCAGCAGTTCGTCATCCAATTTCGATGCGAAAACGCCGACAAGGAAATGTGAAACAGGAAGGGTAACGGAAAAACACTTCAATTTTTTCACTTTACTTTATACATTTCAGAAGCCCCGCATCTTTTATTAATTTCCTCAGTTATAAGAAACACCTTTAAATTGCTCCTAAAATGATATACAGCGACGGAAGAAATTGTCCATATCTCAGCCTCTGTAGGCGAATAATCGTGTGTAGTGTTTAGAGATGCAGCTTATTAATTGCCAGGTTTTAAGGAAGAGTTAGACATATGCCTATACACGACTGTCACATGGGAACTAGCCCTGAAAATACAGTATAATGTGCCTGGGCAAAATCCATACACACACAAGTACACTCGGACGGTTTGTGCCGTGTTCAAACTATGCAAAAGACACACTTGAAATCAGTATCCTAGTCCATTTTCCCTTAGCCCTAACCACCGCCTTCACCCTCCTAGGCATACTATCAATGAGCCCCCTGCACACATCAGCATCTATCCCCTCCCAGATCTCTTGATCCGCTCCCAAGTCTGGAGCATTCCTGAGGGGGGGTGCTCATACTTGGACAGCTCGCGTTTGAGATGGGCCCACAAGTGCTCGATGGGGTTGAGATCTGGGGATGAAGAGGGCCACAGCAGGACTGAATATTCCTACTCAGGACAACCACTCCTGCACAAGGCGGGCCTTGTGCTTGGGGTCATTGTCATGCTGGAAAATAACATCACAGGTATTAAGGTCATAAAAGTCAATGGTTTGTGCAAGCTCATCCTGCAAGATGCTTCGATACAGCTGCCCGTCCATACGACCGTCGATTTTACACATGTATCCAGGGCCATCATACGTCATACACCCCCATATCATGACTGACCCACCCCCATGCTTTACTTTTTGTTTTATGTGTTGCCCTTGAAGAGCCGCCCCGTCGCGAATCCATGCATACGTCCGGCCGTCACTACAGAAACGGTTGATCTTTGGTCTCATCAGACCAGACCACCTGCTTCCAGTCGTCCACGGTCCAGTCAACGTGGGCCTTGGCAAAATCCAGTCTGTCTCTGATGTTACGCGCGGAGAGACGTGGCTTCTTCGGTTGCTGGACGGCGACTAGGCCAGACAGTTTGAGGGCGTTGCGGACTGCTCTGGGGCAGATCTTAATGCCGTGGTCTGTTTCCACGGCAGAGCTTTGCGGCTTCTACGCTAGTCTTTACCTCGCCTGAAGTCACAGCGCGAACAAGGATGCGCCTGTCACTACTGAGAGCAGGCGCGGTCGGCCAGACCTCAGGACTGTTGGCCTAACCGCTAGGCTGCTGGTGCGCTGAGAGGCCTCTTGAGCGTATTTCTGAACTGTGCTCTTCCCTATCCCTAGCATTCTAGCGATCTGACGGAAGCTATGACCGCGTCGAAGCAAGGTCGCGATCCTATCTTTCTGGCGCGAAGCAAGAGGCCGCATCGTTGCTATGAGCCTAGCGGGGTTCACGTTATGCCGTCGATACAGACTAGGAGGTTAGGTTTGCGACATCGCGAAATGCCGAGAGAAAATAGACCTAGACTCGAATCGGGAGCTAATTGTCCGCATCGAGTCTCGCTAGCAAAGTGGTGGACTCACTATAAGCAACTCGATAAAACGTACAATACCATACAGCATAAGGATGCTTCACTCCTAAGTCACATGGTACAATGGGTACTTGGGGATAAATGTAACGATACATGCTGAAAATACAAAATCTTATGACTAGTGTACCTTTTCTAGCCCAATTAATTCCGTCGCTGTAAGACCACGTAGTGCTATATCCGGGCAAATACGGTAACACCCGCCGAAATTAAGCACCCCCTGGTGTTACGGTATATCCGGGGAGGGTATTCTATTGAAGAATCCGCAATCATACACCCTCTTTTTGAGGGTTCTAGGAGAGCACCCCCCCTTACCATTTTAGCCCTTCTAAAACCTTGCAACTCCTGGAACAACCGATTTTTCATGCGATTGCATGGTAAGCACGACCATTACGCAAAAGTTCAATTTTACCAAGGCGCGCGGCGGGATTCTCCGGTTCTGAAAATGACGGGGTGAAACAAATCATTACCTGGAACAGCGCAATGGCCGACAATTTTTGCTTCATTTGTGCGAGAGATTTGTTCTGACTGGTTGACAAGCCTCGCAATTTCCGCCTAGCCTACTGCGAGAGTCGCCAACCCCCCAATCTCACTTCTCCAACCTGACACACTCCTGATATTCGGGAGTAAGTGGGCGATTTGGGGTATTATGAACCTCGAGAAAACGTACGCCTTTTCGATTGGAACTTGGATGGTTGAAATCGCCATGAAATGTTGAGTGAGTCTAATGCACATTTTAAAATATCTGTCCTCAAATATAACACCAGGGTGCTATAGCCTAAGGGTGAAAATCAGAGTGATATAGCCTAAACCCTGATTTTCCATAAATTTTGTATTGTACCCGGGGTGTTATATCCGGGGGATTATGGTACGCTCTAAGCGTACGCAACAATCTAGCTAATAGCAACATATAAATATATGTTTGACACAGCACAGCTCACTAACAAAGCTTCCCCACGACCACTGTACACCTCCACCCCTGTCACTTGATTCCCATCCCATCCCAACCAACCAGCAGGTAGGCACCACCCAACCTAAGCAGGATGGAGAGGATGGAGGTATTTACATTTACACCCTTCGCCTCAATATGTACAGGGCGCTTGCACTGGCACTACCATGTGTCCCGAGACAAACAGAGTGGGGACTTGGAACCAAGACATGTGCTCAAATTCACTCCCCTCTTCACACATACCTTTCGGCACTTACCTTTCTGACCACAGTTGTTGTAAGGATCTGCTGCGGTTTCGTTGACGCGACATTATTTCGTTGTGAGTCTCTGCTTGTTTCTCAGGTGTGACTGTTCCTTGGGGTGTGTCGGTTCGTTCACTGGGCA
>BQMB01001255.1:0-120395 GCA_027943415.1 Closterium sp. NIES-67 | reverse complement strand
CAGCCTTGGCCAGTTGCCAGCTTAGGAGTAGGAAGTAGTGACAAGGTGTGTACGGATTATTGGGATGTATTAATGAAACTATCTTTGTGTACTCTGAGCAATGCCTGCCCCTTGCTCTCGAGGTCATCTGCAAAGGGCGACACCTCCAAGCACTTGTGGACAATGGAGCGTCACACACCGTATGCGGCAAGGCAGCAATCAACCGACTTCGGGAAGAGTGCAAGCCTTTCAGCATTCTCTGCAATGATAGTGGACGACAGCAAGTTACCAGTCTACGACGAAGCATTGTTACACCTACAAATCGGACCACTACGCTGGAGACCTGCCCTCCCCATCACCAACATAAAAGGGCTTGACCTGATCTTCGAGCGAGACTTCCTAAAAAAAATCAACCCCGAGATCAACTGGGTCAACCGCACTACAAGCATCTACAACAACAAAAGGAGAGTCCAACTACCAAACTGGGACGACATAGGAGCAATCCCAGTGGAGACACTCGCCAGATTCGAGAAGGACGTTAGAAGAACTGACACTGGGTTCCTGGCAATAGCAACAGATATGGAAGATGACGAAAAAAAAGCCTCGAATCCTCCAAACGAGCTACCGCCACACCGAACACACCAACACGAAATCTTGGAGGAACCAGGTTCGAAGCCGACCTTCCGAGCACCATATAGGCTTAGCCCTACAGAGCTAGCTAACATGAAGAAACTGATAGAGTATCTCCTCGAAAAAGGACTCATCCGTCCATCCACTTCACAGCACGGTGCCCCGGTACTCTTCACACCGAAACCAAACGAAAGCCTTCGCATGTGCATTGATTACCGAGCTCTCAACAAGCAGACCATCAAGAATATATAATCGATTCTACGAATTGATGACCTGCTTGACCCGCTTTGGGGAGCCACTGTGTTTTCCAAACTGGATCTGCGGTCCGCACTGCTAGCGGGTGCACTGAACGTAGTTCCGTCACAGTACGTGGCACACCGAACCTTTTCGCGTTATTCTGAAGCGCTTCGCGTCATCAGATCCATTCTCCGAACCTATGCATTACGCCGTTAGGATTAGCCTAGGTTTCCTATATATTGTCTTATCGCTCATTTTATTGTCATTCACTCGTTCACAGTTTCGCTATTGCCCTCCGCGCTAGTCGGCAGTTCCATTCGTAACACTTGGTATTCAGAGCCACTTTCCTCACCCGCTGGGCTTCCGAGGGCATAATATTGGCGGATGGCACTACTGAAGTTTCAGCGGTTGTCCTGAAGCATGATACGATATTCTTCAACTACACATGAAGTTCTTTTCAGGCCTTGTTTTTTTCGGGCGAGTGCTCCAGAGTCGAGCACTTAACTTGCACTGGCGATCTGGGCCAACATAGGGTAGTCTGGTTACCTCGTTGGCATTTTCAGTCTACAGCGGGTCACCATTGTTGTTTGTTTTGCGTTCCTCGAGCAACAGTGTAAGGTATGAGAACGTCCCGTCTACACGTTCGGAGGTCTCGGTATTAGATGTGGTAACTGTTGCAGATCTTTGGGCCTGTGTCGATTGGGTCGTTGCCCGTGCGATCGGACCAATGGGACTGTAAATAGACACGTTGCATCTAATGAATGGGCAATTGACTAGACGTCAGGTGTACTACATTTGCATGGGTTCTGTACACCGTGGATCCTTACGTTGCAGTTTCAGAATTTTCGGCAAGATGCAACGACGATTCGGATTGGTTTACGAATGGAGCGAGAAGCTCGTCATGAGGTGACAAGCTCGCGGATATCCCCTGGCGAAGAGGATAATTCATCAGGAGCGCGTGAAGCAGACGTGAGGCTGCTTGGTGAAGTATAGCTGACGTCATCAGTCTCGGCGTTTCCATTGGGGGACACACAAGTAAAGACATGACTTCAGAACTGTTCACCGACATGCAGATCTTTTGGCCTGAAGCGACTGTAGGAGCTCAGCGAGAGAAGTTTCCCTGAAAGGAAATTATTTTCGTGGGACATAAACTTACACTCCGCGATCAACGGAGGAAGACGAAGGCATACCCTCGAGGTTTTTACTTCAGTGTCTCCATTGGGTCACCGCAAAGGACCAATGGCAGAGGAATGAAGGAGAGAAGGAGAACGGCCAGACGGATCCCCCGACTGACTTGCATGGGTTGCCCGATTGTCAACACCATTACCAGGTTTACTAGTTCGGATTTAATCATACTCCGACGGTCCTGGACGAATAACGGGGATGAGCTTGCGTATAACCTTGCATGGTGGATTGTTTGAAGAAAAAGGAGACTGGTGTCGCAAATTTCGCCAAGGTGCGGCGATAGGTGAACATCGGCATGGCGAGGTTTCGGCGACGAGTGCGACGGCTTCGAAATTTTCGCGAAGAAAAATTGCCAGCATCAATAGTAGCAAAATGTGCACGTTACTGTTCGAAAAACGACAAACGTGGGAGCTGAGTGTACAGTAGCCTACGGAATGTTTTGTCGTGAAAAAGTAGTTGACGATTTTTGTAGCAGTTGGAGCAGAAAAATCAAGGGGCATATGTGAGAGTACGACCCCGTTACACCAATTTCCCCTTTCCATATTTCCTTTCTATTTCATTCCTCATTTTATCCTGATTCATTTGGTCTTTATCTCATCTCATTTGGTTTCCTATTCCTCCTTTTCCATTATCCTTTGGTTTATCCTGCTATAATAATTATATCACCGACCAGGCTCGGGATGTACTGGCGCGCTATATCTAGCGTAATCCTGCCGTAATCCCTTAAAGCCAATAACCTCGCGTGGCTATACGCAGGGTGATTCTATATTCTAGAAGGGTCTATTCCCTTGGGATAGGATAACATGATTATCTGATGTATTCTGGAAGTATAAAAGCACCTTGTACTAACTGATAGGGCAACATTGAGCAAACCTTTCCTCGGGACATTCGATCCTGTGACACTTGGTAATCAGAGCCAAGGTTTCAGCTCAACGCTTAACCGCTGGGCCCCCAGGAGCACGCGGAGGATGGAGTCGAAACTTCAATTCCTGTAAGTACAATGCACTTTCATTTAAGTTTCGACTGACCTCTCGCAGTTGCACCTGGGGTCCCCTTCGAAGGCGAGATGCCTCGCCAACCGTTCGATGGACTGCATCGACGGTGCCGATTTTTCATGGGGGCAAACAGCCTCGACCTCGCGAACTCGTCACTTCTGGCGGAACACTTCCTGCGACATTCCGAGGAGTTCGCAGTTCGCCACGACTCTCGGAGTTGCGCGGAAATGTGCGGAGCTGCGACCGACGACATCCGTCCGATGGAGAGTCGACGCTTCAGATCGACCGAGGCGACAACGAAACCTTCTGAGCGAGTTCGAGTTCAGTACGAATGGGAACGAGATATCGCAAGCCGCGAAGTTCTTCGGAGCGTCCGATCGTTCGACAGCCGACATCGACGACCGAGAATTGCTGCAGGAAACGAGTCGATCCGTGCACCGAAAGCTGCTGAACGCTTCTCAGTAATATCTTCAGATCGCTTGGAGTTTGGACCGTCGGATCAACCTGTACTTCAACGGACGAGATGGAGCGCGACTTCTGCACAAAGAGAGAATGACGCACAGAACGAGAAATTGGCCGCCTTCAACATCGTTGACAACATTTGGACAACCAAATTCGGCCTCCTCCATTTGGTGACGAGTATGGTGCGCAAATCATCTGCAGAGTCAGAAATCTGCCAGAATATTACCTACTTGGTAATATCTGCATGCAGAAAAATGACAGGAGAACGTGGATCGTCGGATCGGTGCAAAATCAACGGCACGAATGCAGCGGAGACTACACTATGAAAAATCATCACAATGGAGACAACATTCGTGACTAGCGACTGCACAATCGACGCATCTTCTAACTAGTGTCGATAACGATCCATTTATTTTGGCGAAGTCATATTCGTTAAAAATAGATCGACATCAACACGACGGGATCTTCACCCAGGAAAAACAATGGAGCTGCGTGAAAACATGTTCTCCATCCACGAGACACTTCTTCATACAAATTGATCGACAACCTATGGGATTGCAGAGGAGTAGCCGTTTTCTCTTGCAATGCTCCCAAGTTCAAGTTGCTGCGAAGGAGCAGATTTCGCACGCAACGACGACGCAGTGAACCCGTCTCGTTGTGGCCAGCGAGACACTTCTTCGTAACAGGAGCTGAACGATTCATCTTCATGAAGAATCTCAGCCGTCCGAGGTGATTGATTGGAGCAGTCTCAACATCGACCTCACGAGGCGACACACCAATCATGCGTCGCGATTCTAGGTGTTAATGACCTGCGTGGAAGAAAATTCCGTGCACGTCACGATGCTTGACAGATTGAGGAGTAATTAACCTCTAATCTGGCAAGTACTCATGCACTAGTGACCCTACGGCACATGCATTGGAGGCGATTCTACCAGAAGCCGAAGCGTTACAAGCACCACCGTAACTTCGACGATGCAGGAGAACGTCAAGCAAAACGGGGTGTCAACAAACGAGGGAGATGCGGACTACTACAACACGATCACGCGCTCTACCAACCGTATATCGGAGGCACGGATGAGCATACCAGGAATTGCTACCCGTGGATACATCGAGGGGAGAAGCAAATTTCTCTTCACACCCTCAAATGAAACAATCACCGGCAGCAATGGAGCAACACATGTGTACTAATGTGCACGTGTTCCTGGTAGTTATGCCTGTTACACCCATCAGGAACACTCTACTGGAAAGAGGGAGTTGATGGATTCTCCTTCAACCATTACGAGTTAAGAGAATTCTCTGCAGCAGCTGCCGCCGTCGCCATCGTCGCAACCGCCGCCGCCGCCGCAGCAGAAGACTCGACACAACAGTCATATCCAAACCCTGATGGATGATTCTCCACTCAATGGGGATAACACTGGATTATATTCCAGTATGATCGTCAAGTCCTGGTCAGGCACAACATTGATTTCCAGCTAGTGGGAAGGAGATACCACTATGCACTGGAATAGCTATGGCAATGCCATATACCCTCAAGAGCAGGAGATATTTGCTCTTATGAGGATGGGAGGACTACGGTACTCTACCGGTATACAAGTCCTCATGGCCTATGGCTTTCCTCAAAGTCATAAAACCTGCGTCGCAACCAATCCATCACCAGCACCACCTCCACGGAAGCAGATAGGCGTGAAATGGAACGCCGACGCCACTCCGGATAGTGGACTCCGCGTATCTCCAACAACACCCCTGTTTGCCGAAATGGAGCAGACTTCAACAGTGATGCTGAGGAGCTGAGACGTCTTCGACTTCAACGCTACTTTAAGGACAGTGACAGAATAAGACAACACAGGATGGCACCAGAAGACCTATCCCAATATGTGCGCTCAGACACTGATGCCTGCCGATGGCCTCCGTGCTAAACTGGAAGTGCATAAGGTCATACTGGATTCGCTGTCAGCAATACTCATTTGGAAATGGGAGAGGATTATTTGGGAATACCCCTGATATTCCCAGATGTCCTAACCCATCACCGTGGGATATCTACGAGCAGAGATTCCTTGCCTGAACAACCACCGAGGAAAACTACTTGGCGCCGATTCTGGAAGTTACCAGCTCCGCGTTTATGGTACCAACCCCTCGCATGGTTATGAACACAGGGGATACGCTAAGCAGCACTTCGCATGCGCTGTTGTACTCAAGGCAATGTGACTAGCAGACCGCGTGGTGGACAGAGTTACTACTAGTGATTCTGCTCTCCATTCCGCAGCACTACGATGCCGAGTGGGTACGAGTCGCGACAACAATACGGCATGGACCAGCATTCGACAGAAGCTGCATGTAACGGATACAACACTGCTACAGAAGCAGTACTACGACACGACTGCCATACCACCACCACTTCGTGATCTTCAGGCGTGGACAAGATGCAAGTGATCTTCAGGCATGCACAGAACAGACAACGTAGCCATTCATCTGCACGTTATAGCACACTGTTCCAACCACTGAAGTCTCCAACTACAACTTGCACCTGCCCATATATCACTGACGGCGATACACACCATCCTTCCTTGCTATGGACGGAGCCTGCTTACTCCGTAGCAACAGACAGTTCTTGCTACAGTCGAACTGGCTTCCGATTTCATCGCCATTGTCCACCATCTTGAACATCCAACAACAGCAGAAGCACCTGGCTACTCATCACCACAGTTATCCACACCATAATCTCGACATCAGTCATCTTCCATCCAAGCTTCAACCTTGCTTCTGCGGGTCTATCATCGTTAAAGCAAAGGTCACTTCATTCAACTTCCGCTTCTGCCTACCAGCCACTTGGAAGATCCATAACACCTTCCATACCAGCTTCTTAAACCCTATCAAGACCAAACACGCTCTACACCGAATGCCAACCACCGTCGCCGCCCGTGTTCATCCACACCATGGGACAACTACGTGCTCGGACACCGTCGTCGTCAGAATGGCACTCTGGAGCTTCTTCTTTGGTGGAAGGGTTCTCATCCTTCTGACGCTGCGTCTCTGAACTCGACATGGGTAACGCTCGTCGTCCTCTTCGCGACTACCTTGTCAAGCAGGGTGTTACTTCTACCACCCAGCTTTGAGGGGGGGAAGTGTGAGAGTACGACCTCGTTACACCAATTTCCCCTTTCCATATTTCCTTTCTATTTCATTCCTCATTTTATCCTGATTCATTTGGTCTTTATCTCATCTTATTTGGTTTCCTATTCCTCCTTTGCCATTATCCTTTGGTTTATCCTATTATTATAATTATATCACCGACCAGGCTCGGGATGTACTGGCGCCCTATATCTAGCGTAATCCTGCCGTAATCCCTTAAAGCCAATAGCCTCACGTGGCTATACGCAGGGTGATTCTATTTCTAGAAGGGTCTATTCCCTTTGGATAGGATAAACCTGGTTACCTGATGTATTCTGGAAGTATAAAAGCACCTTGTACTGATTGATAGGGCAACATTGAGCAAACCTTTCCTCGGGACATTCGATCCTGTGACAGCATATATATGAGGGGTCACAAGTACTAGGCGAGCTATCACGTTTAGTCACTCGGCTATCAACAACTGTCACTTTTAGTGGCGATCTATCATGCTTAGGCACACGGTTATTAGGAGTCATCACTCGCTCGGGGCCAAGGTTATCACGTTCAGGCCTCTCGCTAACAAGACAATTACCCTTAATGTCGAGAAATTAAGAGTAACTTTTCCTCCTTGTGGGTGTGACTCCTCATAGAAATGCCCAAAATCAAGGGTTAGTGTTGCTGTGGGAGAAGCGTGTTGCCGTCACGGAAAATTTGGAGTGACGCGGGAGTCTTTATGGAATATCCCTGATTTTTGGGGCTATAATCAAATATTTGGCTGTGAGGACTCATTTGTGGATTTGCCTGGGCGGGCGCAATGATGGGTGAACGTCGGCGCGTCGGTAAACGTCGGGTTTCTTCATGGTGGGAAATCCTTCAATTTTTTTGTCTGGAGCAGTAGATGGGGTCCACGGGTACCTACCGAGTTGTGTGATGGTTTAATTGCCTGCACAGCACTCCGGTGAAACTGCAGAAAATGCGCTTTTCGTTGCCGAGAACCGAACCCAAGTTTTTCTGGGGTACTTGCTGTGACTGCACAATGACAGGAGTTTTTCCTTATGAGGAGGGGGGAGAGATCAGCTGCGCGGCAATTGTACACCCTAAATATTGTTAGAATCAAGCGTGTATGTCAGGCCGGCAGCGTTTGTTTTTTTCGGAATGTGATTGTACGTGACTGCCCAGGGAACCGAACGCCAGGGGTATTTTCTGAGCCCCCAAAGAAGTAGGGGTGTATCCTGGAGTGACAAGTGTTTGGTCCCACGTGGAGGGAAATCAGTGAGGAGTTGAAAAAAAAAAAAAAAAAGAGAAAAAAAAGGGAAGGGATCGCAACAGCTCGAAAGACCAGCGCATTGTAGCGAACGGTCAACTCTCGATAGAATGAAACAGAATGTTCCAAATGGAGCTTCTGGAATCAGCAGCTCAACCCGTTAAGGTCCGTGGTTTTTCCCACACTAAGCCATATTTGGTCCAAGGCAATGTGAAATTCCATTTCTCCATGTGATAAGATGCCGATCTTGGCAATGACTGTATCCGCTTTTTTATGCTACGTGATTTGAGACAAACGGGATTTCGTGTGTATTCCCCTCGACATTTTGGCATCCGCTGCATGAGCATCGACGGACAGATGCAGGTTAAATCTGCGGTACACATTCAACAAAATTTTGATCAAGTGATAAACATTTGAAAGAGGGTTACTGGGTTGTTTCCTCCTCTGAAGTTGTGATCTCGCCAGCCTAGGTAAACCTTTGAAAGAGCAAGATGTGGCAATTGTGTATTGAAATTCCAACAACCACGCAGGGGAGTTTTGCCCTGTCACGCCCTTCGGATTTTCCCCCCTTTCGTCATTTTGTTCCCCCCACTCCACGCTATTCCGACACTTTCCCCGCAGCTCCATTCCCCTCCTCCCCTCGCAATTCCGAATCTTTTCCTCCAACGAAGTCAAATTCGTTTCCCCAAATCCTCGCAATTTCAGACCCCCCCCCCCCTCCCCCCAACTCACACCCCCCCCCCCCCCCCCAATTGCAAATCCGTTTCCCCCTAACCCTCCGAATTCTTACCCCCAACCTACGTAATTTCGTTCCCCCCCATTCCAACTCCCTCCCCCCATGCAATTCTGGTTCCCCCCAACCCTTGCAAGTCTATTTCCCCCCCACGCAAGTCTCCCCCATTCGCGTCGGTTTTTTCCTGTCACTTCTCGCCATCCAATCAGCTAAGCCCCCTTTTCTTGACCTCCGCGTTACCGCCCTAAGCCGCGTTGAAGGAATCGCGCTGGCCTTTCAGGATTTTCGCATGAGTTTGCGAAATTTGGAGACTTGTTTACAAAAACCGCCAAAGACGACATCGACTACCGTTACTGGACTTCTGGAGCTTTCGTCCATGTGCATATGGAATTCGCTGACATTCGTGAGACACGAACGCGCGTTTCTTGCATGTGTCGCGAATGACATCGCGTTTGACGAATGAGCAAGTCTTTGTTGACTTTGGGAAATGCGGACGCTTGTTTCTGCGAGTGTCACGACTCGCGTGGAAATAAACGAGGAGCTACACCTTGAGCCTGACAGAGGAACACAACTTTTCTTGGTGCCGGTAGACAAAAACGCACAGGGGTTTCGCACGGCATCGCCACGGGCATGTGGGCCTTTTGCACGGGCACGAAGGTTACCGTTTTGATGTTTTGCGGGGTAGGTTTGAGTGGCATATTTTGGCGAGCCATTGTTCACTTAGTTACCCTGTGTTAAATTTTGGCGCTTTCAAGCGAGAGTGAGTTTCTCTGCTGTAGCACCAGAATAGTGGTTGGCGGGTGAGATGTTGAGTGAGTTTCTCTGGTTTGGTTTGCTCCCTTTTATACTCAGTGAAATGTAGCGAGGGTTTGGAATCGCATTTCAGTTCCAAGTGTTAGGGGCGTGCTCTACTGATTTATTACAATACGAACTGAAGGTTTGTGTCGCAGAAATAACTGCTGCTTGGTTTGTGGGAATTTGTTTTCGAGTTTGTTCCTTGGTTGGTTGTCAGATGTTGAGAACCTCCCATGGCATCAGGACATCGCGACTCCATTTCGCTGCCAAGTCAGCGTTTAGTTTCATGCAGCGATGCTCAAGCCACAAACAAACCCAGCAAGGCGTACACACCTTTGCGAGCTCAACAAAAGGCTCTCTGAGCTTCGCCGGAGCGCTATTCCGAGTGCGGCTGGAAGTTTGTGGCGAAAACGGTTGCGGCGCACATCTTTCGTCTTGTGCTGCATGTTCGTCACCGCTATCATAATGACGCTGCACTGCTGGCTCTGTTCACGGCCCACGTTGAGTGGGCCGTTGCCCGTGTGCCAACGCTAATGGGCGGTGGTTTCTGATTGGGCCACGTATTGAGCTGGGCCTTAGGTGTGCTCCAGGTGTATCCACAACTTTGGAGTTACGGACAAGTTTGGGCAGCATATTCGGCTCGCCAACTTGAAGCTGAGTGGATACAATCTCTGCAACTGTAGCAGATTGCAGTTCGACGATCGCGATGAATTACGATCGTTTCAACAAAGTTCGGCCGTCAGATTTTACTGGTGCAATGGGACAACGAAATCATGACACGAAATCCCCTACAGCCCGTTTGGTTATCTGGGGATTCAACCAAGCTTCGACGGCTACGATTGATGTCGATCGTTTTGACGTATTTTGACCGTTGGATGGAATTCCTTGAAGCTCGAGATTCTCAACAGTAGTGTCTTCACTACGACGAGATTCCGTTAGCGTTTGACAAGTTTTTTCATTTGTGTGTTTATATTGAAGAGGGGAGAGTGTACGGAACTAGTAATTCCTTACCGAGGCGCACTGCTAGCGGGTACACCGAACGTAGTTCCGTCACCGTACGTGGCGCACCAACCCTTTTTACGTTATTCCAAAGCGCTCCGCGCCATCAGATCCCTTCTCCGAACCTGTACATGACGCGGTTATGATTGACCTAGGTTTCCTAGATATTGTCGTGACTCTCATTTTTTTGTCATTCACTCGTTTACATTTTCGCCATTTCCCTCCGCGCTACTCATCAGTTTCATTCTTAACTCTGGAGCTTGTTGTTGTTGCTGAGTAGACTGTTTAGCGATCAAGAAAGCGAAGTTCGATGTATCGTTAGTAAAAAGACCAGAAGTAGGAGAATTCGTAGTTGAATTTCCAGTCTTAGTAGCTGACATAATTATAGGTCTCTAACTTAAGCTGAAGGGCTTGTATCGGTTCCTATAACTCCATTTGCTAAGTCAGAATACCATGCTAAATTGAACCACGTGTTTAGGGTGGCCATGATCTAGATTCTAGAGTTGGTGGAACCACGAATAGAAAGTTAGCGGAATGTCAACACATATATGTATATCTTTATAGGCTAGATATGTGCATGCTCTTAGGGAGTACAACATCATAGCACAAAACCTTCCCGTATGCCTCTTTCTGGTTATTGCGTTATTTCTGAGATGGTATCACCCTAGGTTAGGTCCCCCTCCCCGCTTATGCTTCCACCACTAGCCCTAGCCCTAGCCATAGCCCTAGCCCTAGTCCTAGCCGCGCCCGCGCTCTAGCCCTAGCCGTGCCGCGCCGCGCTCGAGCCACGCCCGTGCCCTGGCCCTAGCCATGCCCAAGCCTTGCCCGCGCTGTCTGTGCCCCGTCCGCGCCATCCGCGCACAAGCCGACGTTGTCCACGCACAAGCCAACGCCGTCCGTGACGTCCGCGCCATCCGCGTTACGCTTGCACCACCCGCGCGGTCTGCTGTTCGTGCCTCGCCCGCGCCGTCCGCGCCGCGCCTCTGCCGACCGCACTGTCCACGTTGCCCGCGTCGCAGCTGCACCGTCCGCGCCCAAGCCCACGCCGTCCGCGATGTCTGCGCCATCCGCGCCACGCCCGCACCATTTGCACTATCCGCGCCGTTTGCACTGCGCCCGCGCCGTCCACGCCGTCCGCGCCTGAGCCGACCCTGCTAGTTCGTGCCGGCCCTGCTAGTTCGCCCCGGCCCCGTCCCTTCGCGCCGTCCCCGTCACTCCATGTCGGCCTCGCTAGTCCGAGCCTACGCCGACAGACCATGCGGCCCTGCCATTCTGCGCCGGCCGTGCCACTTCGCACCGCCCCTGTCACTTTGCGCCAAACCCGCCACTTCGCGTCGACCCCGCCACTTCACCCCGGCCCCTGCCGCCGCGCCGAGTCGCCGAGCCGCCGTGGCACCATGCCGTCGAGCCGTCGAGTAGCCGCGCCGCCAAGCTGCCGAGCCACCGAGCCACCAAGTAGCCGCGTTGCCGAGCCGCCGAATTGCCGAGCCGCCCCGACCCGCCGACCCGGTCCCCTCCTCTGCGTCGGTGCTTCCGTCGGCCATCTCCACTGCCGCTCTCCACCGCTCCCTTCTGCCCTCTCATCTTTCTCTAGCGGCGGTCAGCAGCTGCAGCCATGGCAATGACGGACGTTGTGCTCCTCCTCAATGCGGAGGGTCGGGCGATCGACTTTGAGGCGTTGCTTGCCGACTTCCGCCGCTCGCTGAGGGGACAGCTCTAGGATGGCTAGTCTCTTGCCGTCCACGTCAACGGTAAGATTCCCTGCCTTGACCCGCCTACTGCCTGCTCCTACGCCCCCACGCACGTTGAATGTGAGGCCTTTGCAGCTGCTGAGCTTGCCCGCTCTGTCTGGGAGTCGCGTAATGTAGTTGTGCAGCTTTGCTATCAATCGTGCCCTCCCCTTGTCTGAGCGCCCCTGCTACCAAGCCTTAGAGACTGCGAAGGAGTAATTAGATGCCATCATTGTGCACTATTCCACTCCCTTCCCTGAACTTGCATCCTTTCAAACTGTCGCTGATCTTGCCACTTAGCTGCACACGCTAGAGGCTAGCTATCGCGCTGCTAGCACTGAGGCTCAACTCCTTGTACTGCCTCCTCCCCTCGGTGCTACCCTCTACTTCCTTGCCATGCGCCTTGCTGGCCGCCTAGCCACTGCCCGCAACCACTTCCTTGGCCTCCACCCTGCTAACCTCACCCTCAGTGACTTTGTCACTACCCTGACTGCGATAGAGACTCGCCAGTGCACTATCGCTTAGTCGAGCTGTAATGCGGAGGTCCCTATCTTCCAGGACTGTACTCCCTCCCAGTGCACTTACTCTGACATCTCTGCCGCTGTTGTTGAGACGACCTCTGCTGCTGAGAGGGCTGTAGCGGTTTTGTGCAGTCTCGTCAGGGTAGGGGACGCCGGGCCCAGGAGGGGCGTGCCGGCGGGAGGGGTGGTGGTGGTGGCGGGGGTTTCAGAGGTGGTGGAGGTCGTGGAGGGGATGGTGGTGCAGACGAGGAGACCGGAGTTGGTTCCCCGGCGTAGCAGTAGCAGCAACTACCCCAGCAGCAGCAGCAACAGCAGCCGTAGGGACCCCCCCCGCCGTGGTGGCCTAGAGGCTCTAGTGGTGGTGGTCGTAGTGGTGGGCCACGCAGTTCGATATCGGGTAGCGGCTCCAGTGTGGTGACATGCCAGTACCAGCTTCACTCCTACCCCCGCCGCGGCACCGTCTGCATCTGTCCCGGTCAGACCGCCGCTCGCTGCTACCGCCGCCTCGAAGACCTCTTCCATCTCTAGTTCGGCCATGCGTCGTACCCCCCCGACTGGCACAGCCTGGTACGTCGCCGTATGCCGGTCTTTCAGATGGATATGGATCAGATTAGCTCTGCTATGTATGCCATGTATGTTGATGACTCTAGTGTGATTGGACCTTATTACCATGTATTGCCTGGTTTAGATGTGTCCACTGTGTGTAGTCTAGGCTCCACTGCTGCATCAAGCATAGGACCTCCTGCCTTGTTAAGCCTAGGCTCCACCCTAGTCCCTCCATGGGCTGACGCTACTGCCACGCTCTCCTTTACGATTGACTCTGGCGCACCACTGCTTTTTACGTGACCACACTGTGCTCACACGGCTTGCTGCCACTGCAGCTGTCGCATTTGCTGACCCCGCTTCCGGTCCGGTAGTTGCACGTAGCTCCACCACCCTTCCCTGTCCAGCGGCTCCTTCAGGTTTGCTTACAGGTGTGCACCTCCTCTCGTTCTCCAGGAACCTAGTGAGTGTCGGCCATCTTCAAGACCCTGGCATCACCACTACGTTTCCTGGACACGAGCGGTACGCAGTCTGTACCGATGCTGACACTGGTGCCCCTCTCACCACATTCCCCCGGGACCCGGTGTCTGGCCTGTTTATGCTTGACACCCCCCCCCCCCAGTGGGAGCGTCCCCTCAGGTGGCCCCACCCTCCCAGGTAGTTGCGGCTTGCTCGTGTCGGTCGCTCACTCACCCGTCTCTTCTGTGGCACCACCGCCTAGGTCACCCCGCACTCCAGCTTCTGCGTCACATGTCCCAGAACGGTCTTGTCTTAGGACTCCCTACGTCGCTCCATGCTCTCCCTCCCTCAACTTCACCACCGTGTAAGCCCTAAGTCTAGGGCCGGCTGCGCAATGCTCCTCATTTCTCCTCGCTTCCCCCTACCATTGTGGCGCTCCAGACCCTGCACCTGGATGTCTAGGGGCTGGCCTCCGTCCTTGGGCTGCGTCGAGAGCTCTACTTTATAGTGCTTGTCGATGACTATACGCGCTACACTACGTTGTTTCCTCTGGAGCGGAAGGCCGATGTGCCTGACGTTCTTATCCCATGGGTTGTAGCTGCGCGAGTCCACCGCGACCTCCCTGTGCTGCGACTTCACTCCGACCATGGCGGCGAGTCCGCCTCTGGTTGGCTTGGCCAGTTCTGTCGTGCGGAGGGCATCACCCAGTTGTACGCCCTGCCGGACTCCCCGCAGCAGAATGGGGTCGCTGAGCGACGCATCGGTTTGGTCATGGAGGTGGCTCGTACCTCCATGATCCATGCCGGTGCATCCCATTTCCTGTGGCCGTTCGCTATTCGCTACGCCGCTCACCAGCTTAACCTGTGGCCACACTTCCAGCGGCCGCAAGTTTCGCCGACCCTCCTCTGGACCGTGTCCCCTCATGACGCGGAAGCATTCTAGGTCTTGGGCTGCCTCACTCACGTTCGTGCTTGTGGCACTGACAAGCTCACAACCCGCACTATCCCTCGTGTCTTCCTTGGTTCCCCCCTGGACGCGTCTAGCAGACACTTTACCACCTGTCGTCTCACCGCTTCTTTCACTCTCGTGACATCACTTTTGACGAGTCTGTCTCCTTCTACACCCACTTTCCCCACCGAGGTCTCCCGGTTACCCCTCCCCTTTTCCTAGTCCCCACTCCCTCGGTAGCCCTACTCCTCTCCCTCCCCACCCTACCCCGTCTGGTGTGTCACACGTCACTCTCCTCCCGTAGGTTGTCTCGGTGGAAGAGTCGGCTAACTCTGGGGGCGTTGCAGCTCCGGTTTCCCTGCCTGTCTCCGCCCTAGTGTCCCCTCTTCCGCACCCGCCGCAGCAGCCACCGTTGACGCCATCGCAGCAGCAGCAGCCGCCGTCGCCGCCGCAGTGGTCCGCGAGCTCTGTGGGTGCGGGCGTTGAGGAGGGTGCTAGTCTTGGGGGTACGCTCGTGGCTTGTCCCAGTGGTCCTGGAATGGCACCAGTGCTTGGGAGGGTACTCGTTCTGGGGGTGCTGGTTCTAAGGGTGCTAGTCCTGGGGTTACTGTCGTGGCTTGTGGTGGTCCAAGGGGTGGCACCGGTGCTGGAGAGGGTTCTCATTCTTGGGGTGTTGGCCTGGAGAGTCCCGGGGGCAGCCGTTGTGCAACTTGAGGTTCTGGTGTCGGCGTGGAGTAGATGTAGTAATAGTAGTCACCGCCGGTGTCCACCCTTCGCCTCCTCTTCCCTCCCTCGACCACCCACCTGCCCCTCCCCTGCAGCCGCATCCCCTGCTTGTCTACGGCCCTGTGTTTCAGCTACCGGACTCGTCTCCGGCTCGTTTCCCCCCTCGTTCTCCTCCTGTGTCTCCTGACCCGACCCCCCCCTCCGGCTGGTGGTCTCGCAGTGCCTCTCGTGCTCGTCATGTTTCTCCTGTCTAGCGCTCTCACCCTATGTTGCTCCGCTCTCACGCATCTTGTGCTCCTCTTCTACCGTTGCCTCCTCAGTCGTCGCTTGTTGTCTCTTCGCCTCCTCTCTCTGACTTCCTCCGTGCCGCTAGTCTGCTTGTTCCTCGCGTTCTCGCCTCTCTTGTTATCGACTTGTCCGTTCCTGTCTCCACTCTTGACGCTCTTGTCGCTGCCATCACTGACTTTGCCTCTACCCGTTGCCTTGACTATGCAACAGCTCTGGCCTCGAACCCTGCCCGTCCTCCATCCGTCTGTGGTGCACCTGCCCTTGGCAGGGACGTCCTCGAGGACATGACATGCCGATTGCTCTTCAAGGTGAAGCGCCCTCTTGGAGAGCCGCAGGTGTTCAAGGTGTGGTACGTTGCTAGAGGCTTCAGTGAGCGCGAGGGTGTTGACTTCTTTCTGACCTTCGCCCCGACCCCGAAGATGACCACTCTTCAGGCGCTGCTACACGTAGCAGCATAGCGTGACTACTCGACTTCTCTACAGCGTTTCTCCTGGGCATTCGGCATGAGTAGGTCTACTTGCGCCGTCTGTCTGGCTTCACCAGCACCTTAACCCCTGGGACCGAGTTGCTCCTCCGATGACCGGTTTACGGCCTTCGGCTGGCGCTCCGTGAGTGGCACGACACGCTGCGTGCTACGTTAGCTGACCAGCAATTCTTCCCGTCCTGTGAAGACACTTTGCTCTTTGTTAGTTCAGGCCAAACCCCGTTCTACATCCTTGTCTACATGGATGACCTGGTCTTTGCTATTGCAGACAGAGACGCACTGGCCTCCGCGAAGGCTGAGCTGCTGAAGAGACACAGCTGCACTGACCTAGGAGAGGTGTGTCGCTACCTTGGGCTGTAGATCTTCAGGGACAGAGCAGCGCACACCGTCACTCTCACACAGTCACACTTGGTGCGCCAGGACCTTCAGAGGTTCGGTCTTCAGTTCTCCTCCGCACAGCCCACACCCCTGCCAGTAGACCACAAGATCTCGGCTCCAATGCCTGAGGAGTCGGTAGAGCCTAGTGGTCTGTACGCATTGCTGGTGGGTTGCCTCATGTACCTGATGACTTGCACGCATCCAGATCTTGTATACCCTCTCAGCATCCTGACTCGCTTTGCGGCGACAGGCAGACACCGACCACAGCACTGGTTGGCCGCTAAAACGGTTTTGCATTATCTAGCAAGTATGTCGGACATGAGGCTAGTGCTAGGAGGACGCAGGCCAGTAGTCCTTACAGGGCATGCAGACACTTCGTGGGCAGATGTCGCAAAGTCGCTCAGGTCCTCGCAGGGCCACTGCTTTAGCCTTGGTGCAGGTGCCATTTCGTTGAGGTTCACCTGCTCGTCATCTATTGCACAGTCTAGTTGTGAGGCTGAGATCTACGCCGGTGCCATGGCGGCACAGGAGCTCCGCTGCCTGACTTTCTTGCTCACAGACTTAGGTGAGAGGCCTAGCTCTGCCCCAGTCTTGTATGCTGACAACAGGGTCATAATCCTCCTGAGTCTGGAGCCTCGACTTGAGGGCAAAGCGAAGCACATACAGCTGCGGTACTTCCTCCTGCGCGAGCTACAACACCGCCGCCAGGCCCGCGTAGTTCTCTTGGCCTCCGGTGCCAACACAGCTGATATCTTTACTAAGGCGCTTGCACCTGAAGATCATCAGCGCCACAATGTACAACTTGGTCTAGTTCATGTACTAGAGTTGAACCCTTGTACTAGTATATGAGAAAAAGTGATTGATTATTGCAAAGGGATAGAAGGTTTATATAATTGTACAAGAGAATACTGTATGAAGAGTCTAACTACTTTTGCACTTCGAGGGGTACATTCCCTTTGACGACTCGATAAAGGCGACTCCGGTAACCAATTGTACGATAGTATCGGGAAAGTTATTTGTCCTTACTGTTGCGCTGGCTCTTGACTCTTGCGATTTTGACTGTCAGGTTACACGGTCAACGGTCTGCAACCGTTGCCCTTTCGTAACCTCTGTGAGGTGTCCTCAACCTATGTGAATCGTCAAGTTTACTGTAGCGGTGTTGACTCTGTATTCCTCGCTGTTGTATTCTTCGCGTATTTCGTATACTCACGCGCGACTCCAGAAATGCCTTAAGTCCTTTTATCATTTCTAACACCCTCCTTCATTTCTGGAGTGTTGATGTTGTCGAGGTTGCTGACGTGTTGCAGTCCAGTCAGCAGCATGCAGTATCGGAACTTGGCTTTCATCAGCTTCTTGGTCAAGTAGTCGGCTGCCATTTCAGTGGTGGGGCAGTAGACCAATTGGAGGCAACCCTGCTCGATCTCGTCCTTCAGGAAGAAGTAACAAAGCGAGATGTGCTTCGTCGTGTTCGCGAATCCATTTTTGTTGGCGATTCTGATTGCCGATTGGTTATCGCAGAAGAGAGAGAAGTTCGGTATCTTTGCGATCTTCACTTCTTCGAGCAGCTCGTGCAGGTAGAGTCCTTCTTTTGTTGCTGCATAGAGGGTGATATATTTGATTTCAGCAGATAAGAGGGCGATTAATTCCTACTTCCCCGAGTGCCAAAAAGTAGTTTTGATAGGTTTCAAGCGATAGATGTAGCTGGTGCGTGAACGACGGTTATCCTTATCGCCGGCGTGATCAGCGTCGACGTAGCTGATGAGTTCGTTTTTTGTAGCGGCGTTCTTGTGGTAGGTTAGTTCGATCGTTGGGGTCGAGGAACTAGAAGGTGATGGAGGCTGTGGAGCCGACGTAGAGGAGGTCATCCATGTACACGATCAGCAGGACATAGTCACCGCTTTGTGACAGGCAGTACATGCCTTGGTCGTGCGGTAGCTGGGCGAAGCTCATGTCGGTTAAGATGTGGTGCAGGTACTGCTGCCATAGGCGCGGGGCCTGATTGATCCCGTAGAGGGATTTGATTAGTTGGCAGACCATCGTTGGGTCATCGATGTAGGCGTGGGGCTGCTCGACAAAGATGTCGGCGTCGATCGGGGCGTAGAGGAAGGCGATGGCGATGTCGATTTGGTGCAGGGGAAGGCGACGAGCGATGGCGATGGCAAGGAGGATTTGAAGGGAAGTGTGGCTGCTGATGGGAGCGAACATCTCCGTGTAGTCACTGCCGTACTGCTGTTCAAATCCTCGAATGACCCATTGTGCTTTGAAGCGATCGATGGTCCCATCTTCTTTGGTTTTTACTCGGAAGACCTATTTTCCTGGCAGGATTGTTTTTCCCTTGGTTTGGGAGATCGGGATCAGCTTCCAGGTGTTGCGTTCGTATTGCGCTGCTTATTCCCTATCCATTGCCTCCCTCCGTTTCTCCTTGTGTGGCCCTTGCAGCGCTCGCTTGATAGCCTTCAGCTCCTCAACTAGCGGTGGTGACAGGGGATGCACCGCTGCTACCAGTCCGAGGATTTGAAGTCCAGTCTCGGTGTAGCAAGGGAGAGCTAGATCCTCGGGATAAGCTGCTTCGGCACCTGTTTCAGGATCAAGTACAAAACCTGGTCCTACGCGTTTTGAGAGATATGTGTCGACGCTGTGGGGTGTTATGTAACCAGTGTCGGTGACGTGGCAGTAGGCTTTGGCATTGGCACTTTCGCGAGGTTTATCATCGTCCATCTGCATGTCGACGGAGCAGTAGGGAAGGGGTCCTACAGTTGGCGATGCGTCAGGTACGTTCTGCCCCTCCAGGTCAGCTTCTTCTTCAGTCGAGGCAAACGCGCGAGCTCCAGCGAAGCCACCGAATGGGTTCCGATTGGCTGCGATGTTCTCCAGGAATTGTTGAGCGTGAGGTTGTCGTAGAAAATCACGTCATGTCCCGGAACTGTTTCCTTATCCTCGACGTCAAAAATTTTCCAAGCCTTGTATTGTTGTTCCACACCGAGGTGTAGACCCCACCTTGCCCGCTGCGAAAATTGTCCAGCACTTGCAGTTGTGGACGGTACTGGACCATGCACCCGAACACTCGTAACAATTTTATGCTGCCCTGCTTCCTTGTCCACATCAAATGTGGTGATGCATTGTTTGGCAGGGAGCTTGATGACAGAAGATTCTACAGCATGATCGCCTCTAGCCACTGTGAGTTGGGCAGGTGCATCCCGGTCAGTAACTACTTCATGGTGTTTTGGAGGGTCCGATTCATCCTCTCTGCTACGCTATTCTATTGGTGGGCGTAGGGGAGGGTGACGAGCCTCTTGATTCCCCTTTCTGCGAGGTAGTCCTTGAATCGTTGTGACTGATACTCCATTGCTCCATCGTACTGAAAGCTTTTATCTTCGTGTCTCCCTCTCGTTCTGCTGCAGCAACCCATGCGACGAAGGCGGAGAAGGCGAGGTCGCGTGACAGTAGGTTATGATGCCAAGCATATCTTGTTGCTACATTGACGAAGGTGATTACGTAATTGAGGTCGGCCCGGCCGACTTCTCTCGGGATGTAGAGTATATCGCTGTATACCTTCTCAAGTGGAGTGTACTCTGGTGCGCTAGGGTTGTGATGTGACAGGAACAGTTGACATGGAAGGTCAGCTTCTGGGCAGATAAAGCAGGCATATCATGGCCGTCGAAGTTCACGGCCATCGAGTAGTAGGAGCGCGTCTTTGTCCAAGACATTCGCACGAATCGTGTCGAATAACCTTGAATTTCCAGGATGCCCTAACCGTTGATGCCAAGTTTCTTTGCTTCCCTTGTGTCTCACATAACCACGATGCAGGTCCGAGTTGGCGTAGAAGGCGGAGCCGGTCGTGGCGCTCTGATGCTGCTCACGTGGATGCGCCTTCAGCTGCTTGGAGTCTGTCGGTGGTAGCTCTTCAACGGGTTCTGGTTCATGCGGAGCTTCTTCGACGGGTGGTGCTGACGAAGGTCCCACGATGGGACTTCAGGAAGTTGGCTTGTCGGCGCTTGCGGTTCTGCTTCTCGTTCCTCTGCTTCTTGCATCATTGCTAATGCTCGAGTGCTACAGTATCTGCTTCATATATGGTGTTGGAGTACCGGAAGCCATCGCGGTCGAACCCGGGGTCAAGATCCATCGGGTGCGTCCAGGGTGCGAAGTAGACGACGACATCGCTGTCGGCGGTCCCGCGGTTCGAAACGAAATCCAATGCGAAGACTCCAAGCTTCTGGATGGCTGCCAATGAAGAGGCCGCCCTTCCCGTGGTAGAGTCGGAACTCTCGGTCAAAGTTGTCGCACTCAAGGTGAATTCCCTTTGACATCAGCTGGCTGACGCTTAAGAGGTTGTACCCGAGGTTGTCGACGACGAGTACTTGTGACATTTGTAGTATCACGCTCGTCTCACTTGATTGTAACAGAACAACTCCCTCCTTCCTTGTGCGCAGGTTCTAGTTGTTGGTGACATTGATGATGACTTGAAGGCTCAACGTCTTCTCTTGCTAAACGAAGCGCGTTGAAGAACAGATGCGCTGGCTACAGCAGCTATCAAGAAACCATGTGTCGCGGCCAGACGCTTCGTTGCGAGCAATTGTAGCGTAAGTCGGATTCGGTTGGAGCCGGGTCTGTGTCGGAGTGGGAAGTTGTTCATCGAGATCCCTGTGTGGTGAAGATTCGGGTACGCAGAAGTCCGTTCGAGCCATACAACTGACGACATTCCTTGCGCCTTGTGCAGAGCGGTTCGTCGGAGCTGATGGGCGCTGCTAAGTTGAAGCAACCGGATTCGGTGACGGACGTGGTGCTCAGGGTTGATCCTGTGAGAACTGCGGCTGTTGCTGCTCCTGCCTCGGACAGTTGGAGTGCGAATGTCCCGTCGTGCGGCATCGATAACAATATGGAGGTGAGTGTCATTTCTGATTGTTGTGGTTGTTGTTGCGTCCGTGCGTGTAGAACGCTAGTTGCTGACTCGGTTTCTTCGCATGTATTTCTTCGTACAGGTCCATGTCTTGCTGCTCGGCATAGCGTTCCACACACTGGTGCATCTCGGAGATTCGCCCGTGAGGGCGTAGAAGGGAGCACGTCATGCGCCACTGTGGACCGAGGCCGGCTAGGACAACCGTGACGAACGAGTCTTCCGATAAGTGCCCTCCACTTCGCAAGAGTTTGTCGCGCAAGCCTCTGCAGTGATTAATGTAAGGCATAGCCTTCTCTCTTGGTTGCATCTCGATTGTCACGAGTTGAGCCATTAGCCGATTCTGTGTCACACTGTGGGTTGCTTGATATACGCTCTTTAGATGGCAGTATGCCAGTTCTGCCGAGTTGCCGAAGTTGCGATATGTCCGGATGCTCTGCTGCTCTATTGCTGGCAGGGTGCGCAAGAGGATGGTGAAAGCCATCAGCAACTGAAAAGTATAGACTTTCTTTTCCTGAGTAGTCCCATTTGCAGGAAAGGCCCACGAGCCGGTGAAGAAGCCGAGGATCTGTGCGCCATCCATTAGCAACTCGAACTCGAAGCTCCAGGCGAAGAAGTCCTTCCTGTTGAAAGATGAGGACGTCTGCAGTTTTAGGATGTTGTTAACCTGCTGTTGCATGTTGACGATGTTTGACTGCTTGTCAGTCATCGTTGAGTCCACTGCCGGTGCGAGAGTTGGCAGGAAGGTGAACAAGCCTGGTGAAGGCTAGTACGGTTCATGTTGTATAGTCGTTATGCCTCTTGCGTATGATGCGCCGTCGGACTCATGGGGACTCAGCGCCCCACTGTTGTTGTTGCTATTTGTCGATTGAGCAGGTGCCGAGGGCTGCTCGTAGGTCGACATGAAGGAGAAGACCTTCTCCATCAGATTCGGGTCCATGCCCGTGGAGGAGCCATTGGTTGCGCGGAAGCTCCTGCAGCTGCAGCTGCCTCAGTTTGGAGTCCAGAAATTGGGGGGTGCAGAAGGGCATCCAGTTGAGTATCCGTCGCCCTTAGATGGTGCCATGTCTTGTAATATCGAGTTGATAACTGGTATATGAGAACAAGTGATTGATTATAGCAAAGGGATATAAGGTTTATATAATAATACAAGAGAATATGAAGAGTCTAACTGTTTTTGCACTTCGAGGGGTACATTCCCGTACTGTAATATTGGGACAGCTATTTGTCCTTAGTGTTGCGCTGACTCTTGACTCTTGTGATTCTGACTGTTGGGTTACATGGTCAATAGTCTGCAACCATTGCCCTTTCGTAACCTCTGTGAGGTATCGTCAATCTGTGTGAATCGTCAGGTTTACTGTAGCGGTGTTGACTCGGTAATCCTCATTGTTGTAGTCTTCGCGTATTTCTTATACTCACGCGAGACTCCGGAAATGCCTGAACTCCTTTATCAATTCCAACAAAGGATAATAATAATAAGTAATATTGACATACCTAAACTACAGAAAGTACATATTCATAATGTACCTGTTTGTAAGGAATCCCCATTCCTTACTGTGTCGTATGTTAGCGCGTACACCCGAACTCCTCGACTCGTCATGTTTGGCCTCATTTGTCGGCCCAACCCTTACCCGCGTCGCGTCCGGCACTGTCGCCACATTGCTGAATCTACCCACGTTCCGAGGTTATCGCCCTAGCACGCCAACCCCTATATAACCTCGTGCCTTCGTTGCAATAGCGACCTTGGATTCTCATATTATAGTTCAATGATACTTCCTATATCATAACAGCTGATATCACAGCTCGACCTTTCCAGTAACCTTCCGTTTTCCCGTCTACTTAGTTAAGGGTGGTCAGAGGGGATTAGCACAGCTGCACAGCAGTTGTCTTGGGTCGTAAATATTTTTAAGTCAACAACTACAGCATGTGCGCTAGCTTCTGCTCTATCCTGACCGCCATGGCCCCGGTAGATTCAAGAGTTGAGGGAGAGTCCACCTCGACTGCTGCGAACCCTGCCCGAGAAACTGTGGACCTACAAGAATTAATAGAGCAGCTGAAGAATTTGACAAGCGTCATCAACAAACACCGCGATGAGAACCATCGACTTTGCCTGGCGTAGGAGAAGCGTCCAGAGGAGCCGGGCGATGATGCACGAAGCCGAAGCAGGGAGAAGAACTCAAAGGATCAGTATGTAGTCTTCACACTGCTGCATTAGAACCGACTCATCACCAAAGGGTCTAAGTGCGACTTTCTTAAGCAGGAGTTGGAATTTCTGGGCCACATCATGTCTACCGAAGGAGTGAAAATCGACCCCAAGAAAATCAAGACCATACAGGAATGGAAGCCGCCCCGCAACGTCAAAGAGCTACAGAGTTTTTTGGGCTTCGTCAATAACGTCTGCCGATTTGTCCCCAATATGGCTGGGTTAACCACCCTGCTAACTGACCGACTCCAAGATCACGATTGTTTTTGGTGGGGAGAGAAGCAGCAAGCTGCATTTGACCAACTGAAGATTGCCCTCCGTCACCGCCCCTCCTTTGCATCTCCGATCCTGCCCGTCCATACGAAGTCATCACCGACGCTACTGACATCACCATCGGCGCAGTTCTTCTACACAATTTCGGCGAAGGGTTACAGCCTCGCCTACGAATCACGGAAGCTACAGGGTGCAGAGGAAATGTTGGCGATCGTCCACGCATTCAAGACCTGGCGGTGCTATTTGACAGGCGCTGACGTCAGTGTGCGAACTGACCACAAATCCCTACAGTACATGCGAGCCCAACCGAATCTCAACCCACGACAGATCCGATGGCTCGATTTCCTTGAGCCAAATCTTAGCGATTTCCACTACACCATCACCTACAAACAGGGCACCAACAATATCGCTGATGCCCTAAACCGTCCCACTACCCATACTGTCGCCATACTAGTTGCCTAGACCACCCCTCTACTTACCATACTATTTACCCACGGCTACAAAATCGACCCATTCTTCCGCTCCGCCATTCACCAACAGCATACTACCGCTACAGGACATTACTTCAATAAACGTGACACTTCCCGCATCTGGGTTCCCGGCTACGATTTACTTCGTACCATCTTAATCCAGGAATCCCACAATAATCCTACCTCCGGGCATTTCGGAGTCGACAAAACCATGAAGGCGTTACAGCGCTATTACTGTATAACTGGCCGAACATGGCCGACGATGTGCGCAATTACGTGTCCACCTGCACTGCCTGCCAGATCATGAAATCATCCCATCAGCAAGCAGCCGGACTCCTACAGCCGTTGGATCCGCCCGAGAGACCCTGACAACGGCATCCTCGTGGTCGTTGAGTGACTCACAAAA
This sequence comes from Closterium sp. NIES-67, assembly GCA_027943415.1. NCBI lineage: Eukaryota > Viridiplantae > Streptophyta > Zygnematophyceae > Desmidiales > Closteriaceae > Closterium > Closterium sp. NIES-67. The sequence continues at coordinate 95,685 of BQMB01001255.1, read as the reverse complement.
ATGGCGCACTTCATCGCGTGCCAACAGAACATTACAGCTGAGCAAACTGCCCAACTGTCCATCGCCAACGTCATCAGACTACACGGACTGCCCGCCGCCATTATTTCATATCGAGACCCGAAATTCACATCAAATTTTCTGGCACCACCTGTGGGACCAATTTGGCACCAAAATACAGTTTTCCTCTGCCTACCACCCATTGACCGATGGGCAGACTGAATGAGTCAACCAAACTATGAAGCAACTCATTTAGACTACCTGTACTGACCCACAGACATGGGAGAAATCACTTCCGCTGCTGTAATTCGCGTTTAATAATGCGCCTTACGCAACAACCCATCAATCCCCATTTTTTCTAAATTACGGATAGGACCTTGTGATACCCTCTACACCAAACATCGAGACACCCGTGCCCCGGTCCCAGCGATTTGCCGGAGATATCATCGCAGCCCGAGAAAAAACAGCTGAGGCAATCCGGAAAGCCAACCTGGTCGCAAGCCGACAAGCCGATCGTCATCAACGTGACATCACAGACAAAGTGGGGGACTTCATGCTACTCGACACTCGCAACTTGCGCCGGCCGATCCCGAGCAAACTCCGACCCTGCTTCTGTGGCCCTTTTCAAGTGACCAATATGGTGACACCTGTCACAGCTCACCTTCGACTCCCGGCTGATTGGCAGCACCACCCGGATTTCAACGTCAGCCTCCTCCGACCCTGCGTCCCAAGTTTGTCAAATTTGGCACATTAACACATCGTCCCGCAGCTGACGCCCCTGCAAGACCTGACGAACGAGCGTCTGAAGATGCTCGGCCATCGAGTCACAACGCAGCAAAACCGGCGGATGGTAGATTTTCTCTTCAGATGGCGCGATCGGACGTCTGAGGATGACAGTTGGGTGACCCTCGCTGATATAGAATCACACCCGATTCTAACAGCATATTATCAGCGTCGGAACATTTCCGATGCTCGCGGCCTCGTTTAGGAGTGGGGAGTAGTGTAAGGAATTCCCATTCCACACTGAGTTGTATGTTAGCGCGTACACCCGAACTCCTTGACTCATCACGTTCAGCTTCATTTGTTGGCCCAACCCTTTCCCGTGTCGCGTTTGGCACTGTCGCCACATTGCTGAACCTACCCGCGTTCTGAAGTTATCGCCCTAGCACACCAATCCCTATATAACCTCGTGCCTTCATTGCAATAGCGACCTTGGATTCTCACGTTATATTTCAGTGACACTTCCTATATCATAACGCTGTTCGTAGTGTAACGCAACTGTTCACGTGACATGACCAGTGACTGTTGTGCCCCTGATCGGTTGGCCGTAATGTGGAACCCTGATGGTGTCGAGCAATTTCCTAGGGTTGGCTCGGAATTGGCTTAAAGCCAAACAATTTTTTTTAATCACACCAAACCTCATGGAATATAGGTGTGTACCAATCAACAGAATAGGGAAGGCTGGAATATGGAATGAGGAAATGGCACCTAGCTGCTGACTCGGGCGAAATCGTGCCAACCGCCGGTCGATGTGAATTCCAGCTTTTTTGCAAGAATAACGTAATCCCCCGGATATAACACCCCGGTTATAGTACAAAAATTCATGCAAAATCAGGGGGGTGGGTGCTCTATTTTGCGTTTAGGCTATAGCACCATGGTGTTATACTGTATTTGAGGACAAATTTTTTAAGATGTGAAATAGACTCAGCGTGTCATGGCGATTTCAGTCATCCAAATTCCGGCTGAAAAGGCGTACATTTTCTCGAGGTTCGGAATAGCCTCGGTTTGCCCAATTTCTCATGAATTTCAGGTTTGTGTCAGGTTAGTGAAGCGAGATTGGGGGGTTGGCGACACTCGCAACTGACTGGACGAAAATTGCGACGCTCATGAGCTAATCAGCACAGGTCTCTCGCACAAATGAAACAAAATTTGTCAGCCCACTACGCTTTTCCAAGTGAAGAATTGTTTCACTTCGGCATTTTCAGTACCAAAGAACCCCGCCAGGTGCCTCGGAATTTTTCAACTTTGGCGTTCTGGTCGTAATCGGCATGAAATAGCATGAAAAATTGTATTTGTTGCTGGTATTGCTATGCGTAGAAGGGCTATAATGGTAAGGGGGGGGTGCTCTCCTGGAACCCTCAAAAAGAGGGTGTATAATCGCGGATTCTTCAATAGAACACCCTCCCCTGATATAACACCAGTGTGAACCTTCAGGTACACGCGCGAGCCTACTGTTCACGTATTGACTCGCTACTGCAGCGTCATCACGCGTGTCCTTGCATATGATGTATCGCGCTTGTAAGGAATTACGATTCCTTACTGGGGCTCGCCACAGCGAGTACACGCGAACCTCTCGGTTCCGCAGGCTCGGCCCTTGGTTCTCACGCCAAACCAGCCCCCGTCGACCCTTTTGGCCAACTTGATCCCGTGTCGCCCCGAACCCATTTTGCCCCGTCACCCTCGGGACTATCGAGCCCTTGACTAGTCCAACTCTCGACATTCAACCCTGGTCAAATCGCACCATATAAGCCATAGGCCTCATTATTCGGTGTCATTCTGTAATCACTTTCCCCTATAGTATTCTACGCTATACTCTGAATTATAATTCATAGCAGCTGGTATCACAGCTACGTTCCTGCCCATCAGGCTTCCGGTAGGGGAGCAAACCCAATCGGGGAAGGGGGCGGAAGGATGCTGAAGGGAGCGGATGTTGCGGAAATTAATTGCGCGGGCATTGCCGATGCCGTCAGATCCTGTCCGATGGGTGGCTGGGATTGGTCGGTCCTCCCCTTCCCTGGGCATAAACGGAATTATTTCCCGTCGAAGAGTGACGACGTTTTCGCAATGTTTCTCGGGTGTGTTCGTTAGATATTTCGTGATTTTCACGTGTCCGGACGGAGTCTTTGGATTGGCTTCCAAAAAAAGCAAAGGCTTCGTCAGGAGAAGACAAGTGCACAGGAGTCCTTAGGCGGCTGGGAGTTGGTTGTAAGGAGCGCGCGGGGTGGCGAAAATGGCGGGATGTACGGCGATGTACGTCTCGCACGCCATGTAGCGGCAGGGTGAACTGTAGCTGTGTCGCGGGTCTCGGCGTTTTCGACAGGTTACAGTAGTTGCAGGCGATGGACGGAACTTCAACACTGTATCGGCAATGGGCGGATCCGACAATTTCGAAACGACACGATTGCACGAGGACGCGTGGGTGTGCAGTTGTGTGGGAGCAGCTGGGATTAATGACCTCGGAGCTATTCACCACGACGGCCATCTGGAGGAGATGACGCTGTGCTGGAGTGAGTGTACTCAGCAAGGGCGACTTCCCGTGTGGGGAGGCGTTTTTCGTGGACCAGCGATTCATACCCCAACGATCAACGATAACGGAGGCCACCACCCCTGGGTGTGTATTAAGTGTTTTTCCACTGATCGCTGAATGCGTTAACTGTCAGGAGTTGATGCAGTGGGAGAAGAACGACGGGAGTACTGGAGCAGATGGGTTAGCAGCGTTCGGGCTGCTACTCGCTCAGCTACTTCACCCATAAATCACTATTCCCACCAGGTAGCAGTGTCGACTTATTAATCGACAGCTTCTAGCTGAATAAGGGGGGTGAGCCTGCAAACTACACCGTGCTGATAGAGTGTACCCAAAATTTTAAGAGTTACTGTTGCAGTGGAGCTGAGGGTTTTTACCTGGTGGAGCAGAAGGAGGTTCCGACTTTTGCGGGTGTAGTTTGACGGGTTTTCGACGGAGGAGGGAGCTGTCCAGCGGTCAGTACAAGGCGCTTTTATACTTCCAAAGTACATCAGGTAACCAGGTTTATCCTATCCAAAGGGAATAGACCCTTCTAGAATATAGAATCACCCTGCGTATAGCCACGCGAGGCTATTGGCTTTAAGGGATTACGGCAGGATTACGCTAGATATAGCGTGTCAGTACATCCCAAGCCTGGTCGGTGATATAAAAATTAATAGCAGGATAAACCAAAGGATAATGGAAAATAGAGAATAGGAAACCAAATGAGATGGGATAAAAAGAGAAATGAAATAGGAAGGAAATAAGGAAAGGGACAAGTGGTGTAACGGGGTCGTACTCTCACACTTCCCCCCCTCAAAGCTGGGTGGTAGAAGTAACACCCTGCTTGACAAAGTAGTCATGCAGAGGACGACGGGCGTTACCCATGTCGGTTTTGCAATACCGATCAGCGTTTTGTTGCTACCGAAGTGTCCGGCGTAGAGGACGTCGTAGTATTCTTCGAGTAGTAACTCGCGCAAAGGAGGGTAATTGGGTACCCAGATTTTCGTTGATCCTTTCCGGTACGCGATGTCACTGTCCCACTGTAGCAGATGTTGTTTCTCTGCCAAGGGAATTTCGGGGTTGATGACGTACCCGTGTGTGAAGAGTCCCTTGAGTAGTGGATTCATCCCTTTGATGTGAAAAGCAGCAACGTCTGCAGGCCGGCTGAGAGCGTCTGCTTTGTTTTTGTGGCCGGGCTTGTACACGATGTCGTAGTGGAAGTGTGTCTCGAGGAAGTCGATCCACCGGACTTGCCGCCTGGAGAGGTTGGGTTGTGTCTTCAAGTATTTTAGGCTGCAGTTGTCGGTGTAGACGGTTGTTCTTTGTCCTTCGAGATAACATCTCCACGCTTTGAAGGCAATGATGATAGCCAGGGCCTCTTTGTCGTGTATCGGGTAGTTGAGTTCTGCCCCGTGTAGTTTCTTACTCAGGTAGGCGATTGGTTGCATTCCATTCCCTTGATCTTGCATTAATTGTGCTCCCACTGCCTGGTCGCTGGCGTCAGCTTCTATTACGTAGCCGCGTACGGGATCTGGCAAGATGAGTACTGGTGTGGACGTGAGTGCTTGTCTCAGCTGCTCCACGGCTTCCTGGTGCTTCGGCTCCCATTTGTAGGGTGTGTTCTTCTTCAGCAGATTCATTTGTAGGGTGGTGCTGAGAGTTTTGCATACTGTGGCACGAAACAGTTATAGTAGTTAGCGAAGCCTACGAACTGCTGCAACTCCTTCACGTTCTCGGGTGTCTTCCACGTACGTACGTTCGATTTTCTTGGGGTCGACGTGAACTCCTTGAGTGCTCACCATGTGTCCTAGGAACTGGACCATCTCAATGGCGAATTCGCTCTTGGATAGTTTGACGTAGAACCGTTCTCGTCGAAGAATTTCGAAGACGCGTCGCAGGTGTTCGACGTGCTGCTTCATGTCACGCGAGTAGATGAGTATATCGTCCAGGTATACCACCACGCGACATCCAAAAGTGGTCGTAGAATGTGGTTCATTTCGGCTTGGAATGTTGCCGGTGCGTTGCTGAGTCCGAACGGCATTACCAAATACTCGTACGATCCATACCGAGTTCGGAAAGCAGTTTTGTGGATGGAGTTGTCCGCCATTCGTATCTGCCAGTATCCGGACCGCAGATCCTGTTTGGAAAACACTATAGCTCCCCGAAGCTGGTCAAGCAGGTCATCGATTCATGGTATCGTATATTTATTCTTGATGGTATGCTTGTTAAGAGCTCGGTAATCGATGCAAATGCGCAGGCTTCCGTCCGATTTCGGTGTGAAGAGTACGGGGGCACCGTATGGCGAAGTGGATGGTCGGATGAGTCCTATGGCGAGGAGATACTCGATCTGCCTTTTCATGTCGGCTAGTTTTGTGGGGCTTAACCGGTATGGTGCTTGGAAGGTCGGTTTCAAACCCGGTTCCTCCACAATCTCGTGTTGATACGTTTGGTATGGCGGTAGCTCGTTCGGAAGATCGTCCGGAAGAATGTCTTGGAACTCCTTCAGCAATTCCTTGATCTTTCCCGGAGGTTCCGAGGTCTTCTCTCCGTCGTTCTCCACTTCGGTTGCTATTGCCAGGAACCTGGTGTCGGTTCGCTTCACGTCCTTCTCGAATCGTGCGAGTGTCTCCTCTGGGATATCTCCTGTATCGTCCCAATTGGGTAGTTGGACCCTCTTTCCATTGTTGTACATGCTTGCGGTGCGGTTCACCCTTTTGATCTCGGGGTTGAATCTTTTCAGGAAGTCTCGCCCGAAGATCAAGTCAAGCCCTTTGATGTTGGTGATGGGGAGTGCGGGTCTCCAGCGCAGTGGTCCGATTTGTTGGTGTAACACTGCTTTGTCGATGAGCCGGCACCCTCGGACCTGGCCGCCCCTCGAACCTGTCGACTTCCATCGGGTCGGCGAACGTGGGGTGAGCCGAGCGGTCGCCCTGTCGCGTACTGCCGACGTGCGTCCGTCGTGTCCCAGCGTTGACCATGTCGAAGCGCTCCGCTGCCGGAACGACGTCACTGTAGCTCGCGTAGTTTGACGCTGCCTCTTGTCGTTTGACTTCGGTCTTTAGCCTGGCGAGGTACGACTGTAGTTTTTCCCCTTCGGTCAGGTCGGGAATGCGGTTTTAAAATTTCTCCATCTGCTGCGTGTACTGTGCTACACTCCCCAACTGTCGGTGTCGATGATTTTTTTCCCGGGCAAGGAAACTGGAATTTATGGGCTCGAAGCGTTTCAGCAGGTCGGCGCGGAACTGCTGCCACGTGGCTTCACCGTGGATGAAGGTACTGTTGCCGCCAATCCACTCGAGTGCAGGCCCTCGCATCAGTGTCGCTGCGAGTCATATGCGTTGACCGTCCCAGACTGGCGAGCTCCATCCGACGGCTGCAAAGTAGATCTTCATCCCGGCGATCCATCTGCGGGCGTCGGAGTTTTGATCGCTCGGATCGAACGGCTCAGGTGGGCGCGATTTCAGAGCCTCGAAAAACTGTTGCGACTGCTGCGTCGTTGCCGTTGTCGAGTCGTGCTGCGCTCCGGCGAGTCGAGTTACTCGCTCGAACTCGTTTCGCCACGCTTCGCGATCCGCTCACATCTCCTCCTACAGGGCTGCGATGCGCGCGAAGAGCTGCTGGGTAACCTCGGTTGCCATCCTGTTCAAAACACGCGCGGGGGGGGGTGATTCGAAAAAACGCGGAGGTGGTGCTTACAAGAATCGGCGTCGAATTGGTTGCCCCCGGTGGTTTTTCGAGGCAGGTTTTCCCGCTGCTGCTGCTTTGTTGAGCGCGGCCGAGTGAGAAAAGCTTTGATTACCAAGTGTCACAGGATCGAATGACTCGATGAAAGATTGCACTATCGATCAGTACAAGGCGCTTTTATACTTCCAAAGTACATCAGGTAACCAGGTTTATCCTATCCAAAGGGAATAGACCCTTCTAGAATATAGAATCAACCTGCGTATAGCCACGCGAGGCTATTGGCTTTAAGGGATTACGGCAGGATTACGCTAGATATAGCGTGTCAGTACATCCCAAGCCTGGTCGGTGATATAATTATAATAGCAGGATAAACCAAAGGATAATGGAAAATGGAGAATAGGAAACCAAATGAGATGGGATAAAAAGAGAAATGAAATAGGAAGGAAATAAGGAAAGGGACAAGTGGTGTAGTGGGGTCGTACTCTCGCATCTTGGAAGCTGAGTATGAGACTTTTAGGCAGCAGCGTGGGATTCTTTCACTTACCCTGGATCATTGGGTGTCCAGGGGTTCTACATGGGAAAATAAGAGTTGTTTCTTCTTGGAGGAGGGAGAAGGGCAGCTGTGCTGCAATCTTCGTCTGACCCTTCGGCATGTTTCATCATCCATTTTCGACCGACATTCGTCACCGTTACGCTTCCGCGCCTGATTTTGTCACTTCGTTGATGAAGTTCGCTGACTTTCGTGGGACACGGACGCGTGCTCTCGCATGTGACACGAAAGACCTCGCGTTTGATGAACGGGTTATTCATTTCATCGACCATCACGTTATTCGCTAGTCATCATTTCAAGATATTCAACTGCCACGCACCATCATCAATCGACCACTCGACGGTTTCTCTGTTCATTGTCTTCCGCTGGAGTATTTACCCTTGCCCGTTTGTTCAGCATACAAATTTGACCATCTTCGACGGCCAAGATTAAAAGCGATCGTTTCGACGCTTTCTGACCATTGATTTTAGTTCGACCTCAAGACATCGTCAGGCCGGCGTAATCCTTACGCTCGTCACAGGGCTGAAGACTTACAATCACATTGGGGATTACTTTTAATGACAGTTCGGCCTCGATAAAGGGTGCCTTCCTTTAGACGGTGGGAGAGTGCAAGGAATTACGATTCCTTACTGGGACTCGCCACAGCGAGTACACGCAAACCTCTCGGTTCCGCAGGCTCGGCCCTTGGTTCTCGCGCCAAACCAGCCCCCGTCGATCCTTTCGACCCCAACCTGATCTCGAGTCGCCCCGAACCCATTTTGACCCCGTCACCCTCGGGACTATCGAGCCCTTGACTGGTCCAACTCACGACATTCAACCCTGGTGAACTTGTTAAAAAATATAGGTTATATATAATTGTAGGCTTAGTAGTTATTATTGAAACCTACTGTAGAGGGTACAACCCCCTCCTTGTATCCCTCTCTCTTCTAATCCCGATCTCTTTTCTCTCGTAACTTGTTGTCCCTTCCTAAACCCTCTCGCCTACTTTCATGGCCGCCTAGCCTCTTTAGCTTAACACAACTCGCACTAAATAAGCCCTAGGCCTCATTATTTGGTATCATTCTGTCATCACTTTCCCCTATAGTATTCTGCGCTATACTCTGAGTTATAATTCATAACAGCGCAAACATCAGGAAAGCATAAGAGGTAACTCTACATAATATGCTTCGACAACCCATACTGTTATGAATGAACAAGCAGAGTAGCGTGGAAATGAATAACAAAGTGTTCAATCACTGAATGATGATACAAGGAATGGCAGGCCAAGATATAGGAACAGCAAAGCTAGTCTAAACCTGAGATGGGAAGGTTCGGGAAAGAGATCGAAGGGTCTCGAAGTGACGAAGCGAGGCCCGGAGAACTCCGGAAGGTCGAACTAGAAGGTCTGGAGAAGTCGATGCGGTTCTGTCAGAAAGGTCCGGAACCGTCCCGAGGCTTCGGGTGTGTTCGAGCGTACGCAATAGCAGTACCGCTCGGTAAGGAATGGAAAATTCCTTACACCACCGCCCCCCTTAGCAAAGGTGATCTATATCAGCTACGTGCTTGAGGGCCAAATAATTCACAAGTATCAAAGGTGACTGTATCTGGTCCGAGGGCACCCACATGTCGTCCTCACTGGTACGATTGGTCCAGCGTATCAGAAAAGTCAACGTGTCATCCTTGGCCGTCGATACGAATCCGATGGCTCAAAATCTTCGAAGGCTCGATGGTCATCTCTGCTGGTGGCCGTATATCCGGGACCAGTTGCTGTCGGGCGATGTCCGATGTGTCAAGTACGAAGGGTCACAACAGGCTCACGTGGAACTTGTTGTGAATACGCCAATCGTCAGGTAGGCGTAACTGGGCGGTCACTAGCATCACCATCTTCATGATCTTGAATGGGCCACAGAAACGTGGTCGTAATTTCGTCGGTAGTGGCAGCCGTAAATTCTTGGTGTCCAAAAGAACTAGTTGCCCCGCTACTATTGTAATATCCCGTCGATGTAAATCCGCATACCGTCGGGCAGTAGCGTTCATCTTGCGAATAAGTTCGACAGCTATCTCGGGCAGTCTGTAATTCTTCGACGAACTGTTGCGACCGTGGTACTTGACTCTCGATGTTGGTGGAGATGGGTACTGTCGGGTCCATCCCGTTATTGAGGTAAAACGGGGAGTGATTAGTCATAGCTGAGGGTGCGTTGTTGTAGGAGAATTCCAACATGGGAAGTGCGTCCTCGCATTTGTTTTGGTCTGGGCAGTTTGTCCGAATCAGCCGCTCCATCGTTTGGTTTTGTTGTGTGATGTCATCATATGCTATCACATTCTGTCTGCCTCCCATCTCTTGTTTCAATTCGCATGTGTGGTTTGAACGTGTGAAAGAATTTGTGTGGTGTGTTCTGGAGTTTGGGAATATGTTTTGTGTTATTTTTGTTTGAGCAGGTATTTGTGATGATAGATCTTGAGAAGATCTTTCCGACGCAACAAGAATCGCTTCAATCGGAGCAAGAACGCGAAAGCTATGAAGATTCAAAGTTCATGAGCTTGCATTACAATTGCGGCGGTTACAAAGTGAAGTTGTGGGGTGACTTTATATGGAGTTGGGACTTTTGGGGATTGGGGAAATTTGTCACTCTACTGTAACAGCTGCAAATTGGTTGGGAACAACCAAGCTAGGTTGGCAAGGGTGGCCAACTTGGATGGTTTGGTTGGGAAGGGACAAGTGTCAAAGTTGGGGTCCCTATAGGGAGGGAATCTTTGTGCTTATGGGGTTTCCTTAGTTGGGGACTCTCTTGGGACCTTCCCTCTCATCCCTCTCTTCTATCCCAACCTTTCTCTTGCTCCTTTAATTCCTTGTGAGATTCTTGAACCTTGATTGAACTTTTGAGATTGAGTTAAGTTCTCCTCCTACAGCTTACCCCCTAGTGCGTCGAAAGCCATAGCGTCGCGAATACTTCATCAATCAACGTGATTCAAATTGGGAACGGTATCTGAGATTAAGAGCTACAACATATCCGAGTTTCACGACATTCCAATGGCTAGCTTTTTGTCGACGTTATTTCTTGTGAAGACGACTTTTCTGTCCAGAATTTCGGATTTATATTTTGAGTAATTCTAGTTCCTAAGTTCACCTAGACTCCGTCCTTGATACTAACAGGTTTGTCCTTTCTGTCTGACTGTCCGTTTGGGGATGATAAGCGGATGAGAATTGCAGGCGCGTGCCGTACCGAGCCCACGTGTCTTGCTAAAATTTCAACGTGAACTTCGGATCTCGATCGCTAATGATTGCTGCCGGTATCCCATGTAGGCAAACAACAGTCGAGATGAACAGGCGCACGGTTTCTGTGATGGTTGTACGACATAGTGCAAAATGCGCCATTTTCATCAATCGGTCGACACCAACTAGTACTGCGTCGTTTCCACTAGATCCGGGCGGTAGACCTGTGACGAAATCCATCGTCACGTGTTGCCATGGGCGTTGAGGTGGCTCAAGGGGCTGCAACAGTCCTGATGTGATGGCTGCAAACCGCTGCAACGCCTTCAGAGTTTTATCAATCCTGAAATGTCCTGATAAAATTGAATCGTGGACTTCTTGAATTAGTAATTCGCGAAGTAGAAGATAACTTGAGACCCAAATTCGATCTGTCTCGCTTCGTAAGTAATAGACGCCTTTCTGTGTAGCAATTTGGAGATGGCCGTCATTTACGAAGAAGTGGTCGGTCGAATACCCATGGGTAAATAGTCCACTCAGTAGCGGGTTGCTCTAGGCGACTAGTACTGCTGCGAGTTGGGAAGATGGTCTGGAGAGGGCGTTAGCAATATTGTTTGCGCCTTTTTGTACGTGATCTTGTACGTGAAGTTGGACTCCAGATAGTCCAGCCAGCGTATCGGCCGCGGGTTGAGATTCGGCTGTGATAAGACTCGTACGTGATTGGTTGAAGACCATTGCCGAAATCTTGCATGAGCACGGCACCGATGGCGATGTCACTTGCGTCGGTGATGACTTCGAAGGGCCGTTCCGGGTCAGCGATGCGAAGTACCAGCGGCGACATTAAAATTGTTTTTAATGCCTCGAGCGCAACTTGTTGCTTCTCCCCCCACTCGTAAAAAGCCCCCTTCTACAGTAGGTCGGTTAGAGTTCCCGTTAACCCCGCCGTGTTGGGTATAAACCGCCACACATAATTCACAAAACCCGGAAATGATTGCAGCTGCTGCAGATTTGTTGGCGGTTTCCACTCCTGAATAGCCCAGAGTTTTTTCGGGTCTATTTGAATCCCCTCGCAGGTAGTCAAATGAACCCTGGCCGAATAAACCCTTTTGCCAGCAGGTAGTCAAGTTGGTTCCGTAATTCGTGTAGTTCTGGCTGAGTCAGGCGCCATTGAGTTCGTATTGTAGGCTGCGCGTCGGGTTCCGGCTCGATTTTGTGGTCTTGGGGTCATTCAGGCGGCACTCCACTTGGCAAGTCGTCCAGGAAAATCTTGGGATATTCCCGAATGATTGTTGCCAAGTCATCCGGGACCGAAGCGCAGAGTTTGTTGATGTCGGTCACCTCGTTTTGCTCCGTTGATTCGGTTGAGGCACACATCGTTGACTCGTATCGAGGTTGTCTCTACTTCCGGCCGCGTGGGTAATTTTCGCCAGCAGTTTTCGCACTTCACTGTGCACTCGCCTGTCGTCCAATCGATCTGCGGATTGAATCTTTGCACCCAATCGCGTCCCGACAGCACATCGTAGCCATCGAGTGTTTTTGCTAGCATCGGCGCACTGAAGCCAAAGTCTTCGCCACACTTCATTCGAACGACAAGTGCTTTGTCGCCGATCGCCAACGGGGTGCCATCCACCAGTCGCGCGTCGATTTCGGGCAGACACCTCTCCAGCGACAAGTGTAGTCTCCGTGCTGTCTCTCGATTTATCAGGCTGTGACTCGCACCGTCGTCGATGAATATTTTTAGTTTTCTTCCATTGAACCATCCCTCTGCCAGCACAGGGTGGTCCACTGGGTCATCCCCCTTATTCAGCCGGGAGCGGTTGATACCGTGTATCGGAACCACTACCCGGTAGAGATGGTGTTTTTCGGGCGATGAGGCAGGCTCAGTAGGGGGCCCGACCGCTACTGACGCTTGGCGTTTCCCGACCTGCCTTCGTCGTTCTTCTTTATCTGCCTCTTTCAGGGGCAATCGTGAGATTGGTGACCCGGCTGGTGGCAGTTGAAACATTGTCCCTTGCGAAAATCTTCCATGTGCTCCTTTGCCACTATGCCGTGAATCGTGGGCCGTGAATCCTGGCCGCGAAAGCGATTTCCCTCCCGGGAACCCGCTCTCGCATACGTCTGATGCGCGTCGAAAGTGTCTGTGATCCGGACTGCTTCGTGAAACATTGCCAGTAGTCGCTGTCGGACCTCGCATTTAATGTCTTGCTGCAGTCCTGAAATGAATCAAGCCTTCTTCTCGGAGTCATGCATGTCGGTGATTTGATCGCATAACGCCATGAAGCCTGACGCGTAATCTTGGACAGAACTCCACTGGCGCCACTTGTCCAGCTTCGTGCGTGCGTTGTCGGGGGTGGATATGGGCTCGAACCGCTCACGTAGAGCTGTACCCCACGCCTTCCATGTGTGAATCTTGGTCGATCCGAAAATCGCGGTTGACCCTTGGGCAGCAGACCCAAAGTTTCCTAAAAACCCTGTGTGTCGCCTGCCGAAAACTACCCCTCCTGCAGTGTATATCGGCACCAATCTAGCGCACGTCCCCGTAGTAGTGATACAGCCAGCCAAATTTTTAAATCGTCAGCAGTGATCCCAGCGGCATTAAAATAAATTTCCGCCAAAAATGACCAGCCCGTAATAGTAGTATTCTTATTTGTGGGGTTAAACAGAGGCGGCATTGTCGGTTTGATCGTTGCTGTCGTCGCTATCGGCACGAATGCCGGTGCGGCTACAGTAGTGGTTGCTTCTGACCGGGTGGCTGCTGCTGCTGCTTCGGCTGCTGCTCGTCCTGCCACGTCAGCTGCTTCTGCGGCTTCGCTATCTTTGCGCTCCTGCGACACCTCACATGCGATTTTGTCCACAACGGTTTCGACACGTCCGGTGCTAGCGACCTCCTCTTGGGCGGCAGTCTTCTGGCGCAAATCCTCTCGCTCCTGGCGTAACTCCGCAACTTCTGCACGAAGTTGCTCGTTGCCCTCCATCACTATAGCCATGCGTGTGTTCATGGCGTTGAACTGCTCCCGAAGCTCATTCAACTGAGCTTGGTCCATTTGGCGAATGCTCAGCCGGGGCAGGGGGAAATCCGTAGTGTGCTTGTACTCAGGTAAGCGCAAACGCTATCGTAGTTGGGCGAATTAATCAGTCTAATTCGCGAGCAACCGCTTTGCAGCTTACGTGAGGACTTACTGTCAACTTATACATGCTCTAGGTTTATCACACTAGTCCATCAATTCTCTCTTTCTAACATGGTATCATGGGTAGGTTAGGTTCCTCTCGCCCGCCCACGCTTCCGCCCTAGGCCCTAGCCGCCCTCGTGACCCGTCCCTAGCTACCCCCCCCCACCCCCCCCTGGCCGTCGCGCTCGCCCCCTGGCCGTCGCGTCCGCCCCTTGCCAGCCCCCTGGCTATCGCGTCCGCCCCTAGCCGGCTCCCTGGCCGTCGCGTCCACCCCTAGCCGGGCCCCTGGCCGTCGCGCCTACCCCTAGCCGACCCCCTGGCCGTCGCGTCCGCCCCTAGCCGGCCCCCTGGCCGTCGCGTCCGCCCCTAGCCGGCCCCCTGGCCGTCGCGTCCACCCCTAGTCGGCCCCTTGGCCATCGCGTCCGCCCCTAGCCGGCCCCCTGGCCGTCGCGCATGCCCCTAGCTGGCCCCCTGGCCGTTGCGTCTGCCCCTAGCCGGCCCTCTGGCCGTTCGCGCCCGCTCCTAGCCGGCCTCCTGGCCGTCTCGCCCGCTCCTAGCCGGCCCCCTGGCCGTTCGCGCCCGCTCCTAGCCGGCCCCTCCTAGTGCTCGCCCGGCCCCCCTCTACCGCCCGCCCGGTCCCTCCACAGCGCCCGCCCGGCCCCTTCTAGCGCCTGCCCGGCCCCTCCTAGCGCCCGCCCGGCCCCTTCTAGCACCCGCTTGGCCTGTTGCGCCCGCCCGTCCCACACCGCCCGCCCGTCCCACACCGCCCGCCCGGCCCCACCCAACGCCTGCCCGGCCCCGATATGCCCACCCGGCTCCTGCGGCCCGTAGCTCCCAGTGCCTGCCCGGCTCCTGCGGCTCCGTGTCTTCTACTTGGCAGCACTGGAGCGTCTTGCAGACTTCCCCCTGGAGCTGTGCTGCTGTGTCCTTGCGCCGCTGTGTCCTGTGGAGCTGTGCCGCTGTGTCCGTGTGTCGCTGACCCTGCACGATGGCTGAATTCGTCCTCCGCCTGGACGCTGAGGGCCACGCGGTTGACTTTGCCGCCTGGCTGTCCGATCTCCGCCGTCACCTCACATGTCAGTGCTTGGATGGGCACTCCTTGGTTGTCCATGCTGATGGCTTGCTCCCCCGCCCCCCTGCGCCTGCTTCCCTCCCTGCTGACCCCACCTCTGCTGAGCGTGAGACTTTCTCTGCTGGTGCACTTGCCAGTGCCATCTGGGATGCAGTTGCTCAGGTCACTATCAGTCATGCCCTCCCTGTGTCTGAGCGTTCGCTTTTTGCTACAGTTGATCAGCCAAGGCTTAATTAGATGCTGTTGTTGCTCGCTATTCCATGCCTGCCTCCGCTACTGCAGGCCGCGTGCTCTTCCCTATGCTTTTCCCAGACCTTGCTTCCTTCCCTACTGTTGCTGACTTTACCACTCACCTGCGCGCCCTAGAGTCTCGCTACCGCACTGCTAGCACTGCTGCCCAGCTCACTACGCTCCCTCCCCCCTTCTACATGAGCCTCTACTTTATCGCCATGCGCCTGCCTGACCGCCTTGCTAGTGCGCACGACCACATCCTTAGCCAGCACCCGGGTGATCTCACCCTGCCAGCCTTTGTCACCGCCCTGACCGAGATCAAGACTTGCCAGCGCAACATCGCTCAGTCGAGCGGTGCGCCGGCCGTCTCTACTTTTCACGGTTGTGCCCCCTCCCAGTGCACATTTACTGACGTTTCGGCTGCAGTCGCCACTGCGACCCCTCTGACCGAGACTGCAGCTGCGGTACAGCCGCAGCAGCGCTCGCACCGCGCCGGTCGTGGCCGCCAGGGAGGGCGTGGTGGTGGAGCTGGTGGTAGTAATGGTGGTACCAGGGACTGTGCTTCTACTGAGGGGACTGCCTCAGCTAGTCAGGAGGAGCAGCAAGAGCAGTCGCCGCAGCCATCGCAGCAGTCGCAGTCGTCGCAGCAGCTGTCTCAGCCCCAGTCGTGGGCTTGTCTCCAGCTGGGTTGGCCCGGCACCTCCGTAGGTGGTGGTCGTGGTGGCAGCCCACGCAGCTTGGCGTCTACCGGCAGCTCCGTTGGTGCGACCTGCCAGTACCAGCTTCAGACCGAGCCTCTCCGCGGCACTCTGAGCTGCCGCCCGCACCCGACCGCCCGCTGTTTCCGCCGCCTCAGCGATCTCTTTCGTCGTCGCTTTGGCCCGGCCCCGGACCTTCCCGACTGGCACAGCCTGCTTCGCCAGGGCGTGCCGATCTTTGAGATATATATGGATCAGATAGGTGCTGTTTTCCATGCCTTGTATGTTGACGCTTCTAGTGTTGCTCGATCTTATTACCCTGTGTACTCTAGTTTATGCGTAGCACCCTTGTGTAGCTTAGCCTCCCCTGCTGCGTCAGGCGTAGGACTGCCTAGTTTGCCTAGCTTAGGTTCTGCACCAGCTCCGTTCCCGGCCTCCGCTACTTCCTCGCTGTCCTTCACTCTCGACTCCGGTGCTTCTGCCTGTTTCTTCCGCGACCGCTCCACGCTCACGCCGCTTGCTGCACCTGCTGTTGTCCCTCTCGCTGACCCCTCCGCGGGTCCTGTCGTCGCTCGCAGCTCCACTTCCCTTCCCTGTCCAGCCGTCCCCTCAGGCTCTCTTACAGGCCTCCACGTTCCCTCGCTCTCCAGGAACCTGGTTGGTGTCGGCCGTCTTCAGGACCTCGGCGTCACCACTACGTACCCTGGGCATGAGCGGTTCGCTGTCTGTACCGAGGCTGTCTCAGGTTCCCCCCTTGCGACGTTCCCCCGTGACCCAGTGTCTGGTCTGTTTACCCTCGACACCGCTTCCCCCCCAGTTGGTGCGTCCTCCCAGGTCGCTGCAGCTTGCTTGTGTCGGTCCCTCACACACCCGTCCCTTGTGTGGCACCACCGCATAGGTCACCCTGCTCTCCCGCGCCTGCGTCACATGTCTCAGCACGGTCTTGTCTTAGGCCTCCCTAAGACGCTCCCTACACTTCCCCCCTCGACTGCGCCACCGTGCACGCCTTGCGTCGAGGGCCGGCTCCGCCGTGCCCCTCACTCCTCCTCGCTTCGCCCTGCGACTGCTCCCCTTCAGACCCTGCACCTGGACGTTTGGGGCCCAGCCCCCGTCCCCGAACCGCGCGGTGAGCGCTACTTTCTTGTGCTCGTCGACGACTACACGCGCTACACCACGGTGTTTCCCCTGGAGCGGAAGGCCGACGTGCCCGACGTTCTTCTCCCGTGGGTTGTGGCTGTGCGTCTTCACCGCGGTCTCCCCGTGTTGTGTCTCCACTCTGACCGTGGCGGCGAGTTCGCCTCTGGTCGGCTTGGACACATCTATCGTGCGGAGGGCATCACCCAGTATTACACCTTGCCGGACTCGCCACAGCAGAATGGAGTTGCTGAGCGCCGCATCGGCTTGGTCATGGAGGTTGCTCTTACCTCCATGATTCATGCCGATGCCCCCCATTTTTTGTGGCCGTTCGCTGTCCGCTACGCTGCTCACCAACTTAACTTGTGGCCACGCTCCCAGCGGCCGCAGGTTTCGCCGACCCTCCTTTGGACCGGGTCCCCCAGTGACGCGTCTGCGTTCCACGTCTGGGGCTGCCTTGCTCACGTTCGTGCCTCTGGCACGGACCAGCTCATTGCCCGCACTGTCCCATGTGTCTTCCTCGGTTTCCCCCTGGACTCGTCTGAGTGGCTGTTCTACCACCCCCAGTCTCACCGCTTCCTTCACTCTCGTGACGTCACATTTGACGAGTCTGTCTCCTTCTACCGTCGCTTCCCTCACCGAGGTCTCTCGGTTCCCCCCCCCCTAATTCCTTGCTCCCACTCTCCCAGTAGCCCCTGCTCTCCTCCCGCCTTGTCCTGCCCCGTCTGGTGTCTCCCATGTCACCCCCCTCCCGTCGGTTGTCCCCGTTGAGGAGTCTGCTGACTCTGGTGGTCCCCTCGGCCCGTCCTTGCCGCGTCCCCCTTCCCCGGTGTCTCCGTCTCCGCTGTCGCAGCCGCCGCCGCCGCCGCCGCCGTCGCAGCCGTCGCCGCCGCCGCCGCTGCCGCTATTGGCCTCTAGGGGTGCTGGCATTGAGGAGGGTGTTCGTCCTGCGGAACCTGGCGTGGTCTGTCCCGGCGGGCCTAGGGGTGCCGCAGGTGCTGGAGGGGGTGTTGGTTCTGGCGGTGCTGCTGTTGAGTGTTCTCCCAGCGGCCGTCGTGCCCCTGCCGGTCCGCGGGTCGAGCGCCAGCCGCCGCAGCAGCAGCCGCAGCTGTCGCCGCCGGTCTCCGCTCTTTGCTTGGTCGGCCTTCCCTCCCCCAACCACTCGCTGGTGTCTCCCTCACCACCTTCGCACCTTCCTGTCTCCGGCCCTGTGTTCCCACCGCCGGACTCGTCATCGGCCCGGCTTCCTCCTCGTTCCCCTTTTGTGTCCCCTCCGCTGTCTCCTAACCCTCCACCTCCGTCCCACGTTTGGTCTTGCCGTCCTTCCCGTGCTCGTCCCGTCTCTCCTGTCCTACGCTCCCACCCTATGTTGCTCTGTTCCCACTCGTCTCGTCCTCCCCTCCTCTCGTCGCCTCCTCCCTCGTCACTTGTTGTTGCGCGTCCCCCGCTGTGAGTGCCCCCCTAGAGAGCCACCCTAGGTGAGCCACCTTCAAGGTGAAGTGCCCCCCTAGAGAGCCACCTGTCTTCAAGGCGCGCTACCTGGCCAGAGGCTTCAGCCAGCGCGAGGGGGTTGACTTCTTCCAGACCTTCGCCCTGACCCCGAAGATGACCACTCTTCGGGCGCTGCTACACGTAGCAGCACAGCGCGACTACTTCACTACTGCCTTTCTTCAGGGCAGCCTACACGAGCAGGTCTACCTGCGCCGACCACAGGGCTTCACTGGTACCTTCCCCCCTGGGACCCAGTGGCTTCTCGGGCGCCCAGTCTACGGCCTGCGTCAGGCTCCCCGCGAGTGGCACGACACGCTGCGTGCCACGCTAGCAGACCTGCAGTTCTTTCTGTCCTCTGCTGACCCCTCGCTGTTTGTGCGTTTCGGCCAGACTCCGTTCTACATCCTTGTCTACGTAGACGACCTGGTCTTTGCTACTGCTGACAGGGACACACTAGCCTCCGTGAAGGCCGAGCTGCTGAAGAGACACACCTGCACTGACCTTGGAGAGCTGTGTCGTTATCTTGGCCTGCAGATCTCTAGGGACAGAGCAGCACGCACCATCACTCTGACACAGTCACACCTGGTGCGTCAGGTCCTTCAGAGGTTCGGTCTTCAGTTCTCCTCCGCACAGCCCACACCTCTATCTGTAGACCATAGGCTCTCCACTCCCGTTCCTGAGGAGCCAGTAGAGCCCAGCGGCCCCTACGCAGAGCTGGTGGGTTGCCTCATGTACCTGATGACTTGCACTCGCTCGCATACCCTCTCAGCATCCTTGCTCGCTTTGTGGCCACTGGCAGACACCGACCACAGCACTGGTCGGCCGCTAAGAGGGTTTTGCGATATCTAGCAAGTACATCAGGCATGGGGTTAGTGCTAGGAGGACGCAGGCCGGTGGTCCTCACTGGGCACACAGACGCTTCTTGGGCAGACGACTCTGAGACACTCAGGTCGTCTCAGGGCTACTGTTTTAGCCTTGGTTTGGGTGCTATCTCTTGGAGATCCACTCTCTCGTCGTCTGTTGCTCAGTCCAGCTGTGAAGCTTAGATCTACGCCGGTGCCATGGCGGCAATGGAGCTCCGCTGGCTGACCTTCTTGCTCACTGACTTAGGTGAGCAGCCTAGCTGTGCCCCGGTCCTGTATGCTGACAACAGGGCCATGATTCTCCTGTGTTAGGAGCCTCGGCTTGAGGGCAGAGCGAAGCTTATCCAGCTGTGGTATTTCCTCCTGCGCGAGCTACAGCAGCGTCGCCAGGCCCGCGTAGTTCACTTGGCCTCAGGTGCCAACACAGCTGATATCTTTACTAAGGCGCTTGCGCCTAAAGATCATCAACGGCACTATGTACAGCTTGGTCTTGTTCCTGTAGCTACTCACCTGTTAGGACCCTGATTGTGTACTCTCTATTATTTATACCTGTCTGACTGGCCTTGTGGCCTTACCTCCAGGGGCTGGACTAGTAGTGCCGCCCTGGCTTGCTTTAGTCTTGCTTGTACTCTTGCTGACTGGTCTCAGGACCCCTACCTCAGTGGTTGGACTAGTAGTGCCACCTTGAGATGTGTGCTTCTTGCTTAGCACCACCCCTTCTCTAGCCTAGGGGGTGTGTCAACTTGTACATATGTTGTATGTATAAGTTATAGGCTACCCTAGGTGTGTGCTTCTAGTGAGTACAACCCCAACAGGTACATGTTCTAGGTTTCTCACACTAGTCCATCGATTCTCTCTTTCTAACACTTACCCCCCCAATAAAAATCAACTCACGAAAACGGGTGAGCGAGGAAAGTGGCTCTGAATACAAGGTGTTATGAAGGAACAAGTAGAGTAGCGCGGAAATGAATAACGAAGTGTTGAACCACTGAATGACAATACAAGGAATGGCAAGCCAAGATAAAGGAACACCAAAGCTAGTCCAACTCTGAGATGTGAAGGTTCGGGAAAGAGATGGAAGGGTCTCGAAGTGACGAAGCGAGGCCCAGAGAACTCTCGAAGGTCGAACTATAAGGTATGGAGAAGCCAAGTGTTAGAAGGCTAGCTTAGCTAGGAAGCTAGGAAAGGCATGAGGTTTAGCTAGGAGGAGCCATGGAGTGGCGTGAGGTTTAGGAAGGAGAAAAGTTGAGGAGAGAAAAGAGAGTTGGAATAGAAAGAGAGAGGCATACAAGGAGGGGATTGTACCCTCTACAGTAAAGTTCGGTAACCTACCAAGCCTAACAATTATACAACTCAATATATAATTTAACACCAAGGCGGTTCTGTCAAAGAGGTCCGGAACCGTCCCGAGGCTTCGGGTGTGTTCTATCAAACTGAAAGAATTACTAAAATGTGAGAGTACAAGGAATTATAACCTAGGGGGCTGTACTTTCTAAGGCACTGTATGGACTACAACATCACACACAGATGTGTTTGACATGTTCAAGCGTATGCGATAGCAGTACCGTTCGGTAAGGAATGGAAAACTCGTTACACATGCTAACATTATTTTCATCACCTTACAGACAGCATCTATAGTTCCGAGAAACAGCTACCAAAAACCCAACTTGCACCCAACCACTTCCTGGAATAATCTAGCCACTAGGGAACCTAGCAGAAAACCCTAGGGATTCTCAGAGCAGCACAAGGGGTGCCTCAAGGATTACAACCAGGCCCCCAGAAGTCAGGAAAATTTTCCTGATTCAGGAAAAAAACAGGGAGTTTCATGGTAGTTACCCTGATTGTGCAGGGTTTTGTAAATGACACACCCTGTTTTTTCAGGCTTTATGTAAGGGTAAACTCTGATCGCTCAGCAAGGTTTCTTAGCGAACCCTGAATTACACAGCATTGTAGTGGGTCTTAGTCCTTTCCAAAAGCATGTCTAGGGGGGGCAGTCAAGAATTTCAAGGTTCTCCCCCCCCCCCCTTCCCCCACCCCCCGAGGCTGTGTGAGGGCGCTGATTAGCCCTTGGTCAAAAAAATCTCCATGTTGTATGTTGGAGGTCATGTGAGGGAGGTCTGCTGAGGACTGTGTGAGGGCAATTGCTGGCCCTTGTATCAAAGTGAGAACTGAATGATTAGTAGAGAGCGAGTACAGGTGAATATACCTAAGTGTTGTACCCTCTAAGAGGTGGCCCTATACAGTCTATGCAAACATAGGAGATACACATGTTTGACACACCCCCTAGACTGCATAGGGGCAGGTCCTGAACAAGCAGCTCAGGGCGGCACTACTAGTCCAGCCTCTGAGACAAGGGTCTAAAAGACCAGTCAGAAGGAGTACAGACAAGGCAAGAACAAGACCAGGGCGGCACTACTAGTCCAGCCACTGGGAGAGGACAGAAGTCCAGTCTGAGTACACATATAAAGGACAGTACAAAGTCAAGGCCCTAGCAAGTGAGAGGCTACAGGAACTAGACCAAGCTGTACACAGTGCCGCTGATGATCTTTAGGCACAAGCGCCTTCGTAAAGATATCAGCTGTGTTGGCACCGAAGGCCAAGTGTACTACGCGAGCATGGCGTCGCTGCTGTAGCTCGCGCAGGAGGAAGTACCGCAGCTGAATATGCTTCGCTCTGCCCTCGAGTCGAGGCTCCTGACACAGGAGGATCATGGCCCTGTTGTCAGCATACAGGACCGGGGCAGAGCTAGGCCGCTCACCTAAGTCAGTGAGCAAGAAGGTCAGCCAGCGGAGCTCTTGTGCCGCCATGGCACCGGCGTAGTTGTAGGCCTCACAGCTGGACTGGGCAACAGACGAGGAGCGGGTAGCTCTCCACGAGACGCCACCTGAACCAAGGCTGAAGCAGTAGCCCTAGGTGGACCTGAGTGTCTCAGCGTCGTCAACCCAAGAGGCGTCTGTGTGTCCAGTAAGGACCACTGGCCCACGTCCTCCTAGCACTAACCCCATGCCTGATGTACTAGCAAGATAACGCAAAACCCTCTTAGCGGCAGACCAGTGCTGAGGTCGGTGTCTGCCTGTGGCCACAAAGCGAGAAAGGATGCTGAGAGGGTATGCGAGATCCGAGCGAGTGCAAGTCATCAAGTACATGAGGCAACCCACCAGCTCTGCGTAGGGGCCACTGGGCTCTACCGACTCCTCTGAAACTGGAGCAGGGAGTCTGTGGTCTACAGGCAGAGGGGTGGGCTGTGCAGAGGAGAACTGAAGGCCGAACCTCTGAAGGACCTGGCGCACCAAGTGTGACTGAGTCAAGGTGATGGTGCGCGCTGCTCTGTCCCTGAAGATCTGCAAGCCAAGGTAATGGCGTAGTTCTCCAAGGTCAGTGCACGTGTGTCTCTTCAGCAGCTCTGCCTTCACTGAGGTCAGTGCGTCCCTGTCTGCTGTGGCAAAGACCAGGTCGTCGACGTAAACAAGGATGTAGAACGGAGTCTGGCCAGCACAAACGAAGAGTGAGGGGTCTGCGGAAGACGGAAAGAACTGCAGGTCAGCAAGGGTAGCACGCAGCGTGTCGTGCCACTCATGGGGAGGCTGGCAAAGGCCGTAGACGGGGCGCTGCAGGAGCCACTGGGTCCCAGGAGGGAAGGTGCCAGTAAAGCCCTGAGGGCGACGCAAGTAGACCTGCTCGTGTAGGCTGCCCTGAAGGAAGGCAGTGGAGAAGTCGAGGGAGTGAAGCTCGTAGTCACGCTGAGCAGCTAGGTGTAACAGAACCCAAAGAGTAGTCATCTTTGGGGTCGGAGCGAAGGTCTGGAAGAAATCCACCCCCTCACGCTGACTGAAGCCTCTAGCCACGTAGCGCGCCTTGAACACAGGCGGCTCTCCAGGAGGGCGCTTCACCTTGAAGAGCCAGCGGCCATCGACTACGTTCACCCCAGGTGGGGGAACTGCGTCGACAAAGGTGCCGGTGGATCTCCAAGATGCCATCTCCTGCTCCATGGCAGCTATCCACTGAGAGGCCCAAGGTCCTGAGGTCGCCTCAGCGTAAGTGCGAGGGGTCGGGATGTCTAAAGCGTCTGGGTCACCCTCAGGGACTAGCAGGATGGAACAGAGATGAGGAGCAGCCTCGGACAGGAAAGCAAGCTCGAACTGGCGGTCCTCCAGGACATCACTGCCGAGGGCAGGAGCACCCCCGACAGACGGAGGACAGGCAGGGTCAGAGACCAGAGCAGTGGCGTAGTCAAGGCGGCGGGTAGAGGCGAAGTCAGCGACCGCAGCAACAAGAGCGTCAAGGCACGAGACCGGAACAGACAGGTCGGTAACGAGAGAGGCAAGGACCCGAGGAACAAGAGGACGAGCGGCACGAAGGTAGTTAGACAGAGTGGGGGGTGCAACAACAAGGGAGGACGGAGGAGGCGACGGGAGAAGGGGAGGACGAGACGCGTGGGAACGAAGCAACATAGGGTGGGAGCGCAAGACAGGGGAGGCAGGACGAGCACGGGAGGGACGGTGAGACCAAATGTGAGACGGAGGAGTCGGGTCAGGAGACAGGGGAGGGGACACAGGGGGGGAACGAGGAGGAAGACGAGCCGGGGACGAGTCCGGCGGAGGGAACACAGGGCCGTACACGGGAAGAGGAGGAGCCGCCGGAGAGGAACAGACGCAGGGTCAGGGGACGGAAGGCCGAGCAGGCGAAGGGCTGACACCGGCGGGGAATGCTGCTGCGGCGGAAGAGGGGTGACGTGGGACACACCAGAGGGGGCACGACGGGGAGGAGGAGGGGGAGGGGCAGGGACTAACGGGGAAGTAGGGACCAGGAACAGGGGGGGGGTAACCGGGGGACCGCGGTGGGGGAAGCGACGGTAGTAGGAGACGGAGTCGTCAAAGGTGACGTCGGGAGAGTGAAAGAAGCGGTGAGATGGCGGGTGGTAGAAGTGCGAGTCGGACGCGTCAAGGGGAAAACCGAGGAAGACGTAGGGAAGGGTGCGGGCAGTGAGCTTGTCCGTGCCGGAGGCACGGACGTGAGCAAGGCAGCCCCAGACGTGGAATGCAGACGCGTCACCAGGAGACCCAGTCCAAAGACGGGACGGCAAAACCTGCGGTTGTTGGGGGTGCGGCCACAGGTTAAGCTGGTGAGAAGCGTAGCGCACAGCGAATGGCCACAGAAAATGGGGTGCACTGGCATGGATCATGGAGGTGCGAGCCACCTCCATGACCAAACCGATGCGTCGCTCAGCGACCCCATTCTGCTGTGGGGAGTCCGGTAGGGTCAACGTCTGGGTGATGCCCTCCGCACAACAAAAGCGACCAAGGACACCTGAGGCACACTCGCCACCACGGTCGGAGTGAAGGCGCAAGACAGGGAGACCTCGGTGGACACGGGCAGCGACAAGCCAGGGGATGAGAGCGGCAGGCACGTCGGCCTTCCGCTCTAGGGGAAAGACCGAGGTGTAGCGAGTGAAGTCGTCGACAAGCACAAGGAAGTAACGCTCTCGACGCGCCCCATGGACGGGGTCGGGGCCCCAGACGTCCATGTACAGGGTCTGCAGCGGCGCGGCGGTAGGGGGAAACGAGGAGGAGTGAGGGGCATGGCGAAGCCGACCCTCGACGCAAGGCGTGCAAGGTGGGGCTGGGGAGGAGGGAAAAGCGGGGAGAGAACCAGGGAGACCAATGACGAGACCGTGCTGGGACATATGATGCAGACGCAGGAGCGCAGGGTGACCTAGGCGGTGGTGCCAAAGGAGAGTCGGGTGAGTGAGGGACCGACAGGAGCAGGCAGCAGCAACCTGGGTAGACGCAGCCACCTGAGGGGGCGCCCCAGCCGGGGGGGTCACGGTGTCCAGAGTGAACAGGCCGGACACCGGGTCCCGGGGGAACGTGGACAGGGGGGCACCAGTGGCGGCCTCGGTACAGACAGCATACCGCTCGTGACCAGGGAACGTAGTGGAGATACCAAGGTCCTGGAGGCAGCCGACACCAACTAGGTTCCTGGAGAACGAGGGGATATGCAGACCTGTAAGAGAGCCCGAAGGAACCGCCGGACAGGGAAGGGTGGTGGAACTGCGGGCGACTACCGGACCGCTGGAGGGGTCAGCAAGAGAAACGGCAGCAGGAACAGGATGCGGCGTCAGTGTAGTAGAGTCGCGGAAGAAGCACCGGGATGCGCCAAAGTCCAAGGTGAAGGAAAGCGAAGCAGTGGCATCCAGCGACGGAGCGACGGCGGAAGCACCAAGGCTAAACAAAGCAAGGGATCCTACGCCTGACGCACCAGGGGAGACTAAGCTAGGCAAATCTACACTAGACGACAGTGAGTAATAAGCGGGAAGCGCACTAGAGTCATCAGCATACCTCACATACAGAGCATCCATGTCCATGTAAAAAATCTGAATCCTACGACTAAGCAAACTGTGCCAGCCCGGGAGGTCTGGCGACGGGCCGAAGCGCTGACGAAAGAGGTCGTCCAGGCGACGAAAATAGCGGGGAGTGGTATCACCGATCTTACCGCAAACGAAGCCGCGGCGAGGACCGGTCTGGATCTGGTACTGACAACGCACGCCTCCCGAACCACCACTCGGCACACCACCACGCGCCCGACCACCTCCAGCGCCAGGCTACCCGGGCGGGAGGACACTCGCCTGCCTCGTCTGCGGCGGCTGCTGCGTAGGCTGCGGCTGCTGCGACTGCTGCGGCTGCTGCTGGTGCTGCTGCTGCGACTGCGGAGGTGGCGGCTCAGCTGGATTGGGCAGGGTCCCCTCGTCCGCTCCAGCACCAGACGACCCGACTCCACCACCACCCCCTCCTGCACCCCCGCCTCCTCCGCCGCGCCTAGCCTTGGGGCGGTGGCCCTTCCCCGAACGAAACTACGCTGCAGCAGCAGTCTCAGCCACACTGACAGAACCGTCGGAGAAGGTACACTGAGCGGGGGCACAACCCTGAAAGATAGGGACCGGCACGTTACCGCTCGCCTGGGCGATGGAGCGGTGGCGGGTCTCAATAACAGTCAGGGTGTCTACAAAGTCGGTGAGGGTGAGCTCATCGGGGTGAATGCTAAGGAAGCGGTCGCGGGCGGCGGCAAGGCGGTCAGGGAGGCGGGTGGCAAGCAGGTAGAGGGTAGAGGTAATGGGCAGCTGGTGGGCTCTAAGCTGTGCGTCAGTGCAGGCAGCGCGCCAGGTCTCATCTATCGAGCGCAGGTGGGCAGCTAGGTCAGAGACAGTGGGGAAAGACGCAAGGTCGGGAAAGAGCATCGGGAGGATCAGGCGACCCACCGAGGCAGCAGGAGGGGTGGAATAGCACTTGATGACAGCATCTAAGTAACCGTGGGCGGTAGTGATGGACCTAGAGCGAGGGCGCTTGGACGGGGGAAGGGCATTGCTAATGGCAAGCTGAGCAACAGCGTCTCGGGAAAGCCAGACAGAGCGCGCAAGTGCAGTGGCTGCAGTAGACTCGCGCTCAGCGGGTGTGGGGTCAGCGGGCAGAACAGCAGGGGGGTCTGGGCAGGGGAGCGTACCGTCAAGGTGTGCGGAAAGCGGGTGGCCATCCTGCCGATGGCCAGTGAGGTGGCGACGGAGGTCGGCGAGCCACGCCTCGAACTCCAGAGGCTGGCCTTCAGCGTCGAAGCGAAGCTCCGCCGCCATCAGGAGCAGTGCAGGACTGTACAGTGCGGTGCAGCGCGGTGCAGTGCGGTGCAGGGCGGTACCGTGCAGTGCAGTGCGGTTTTAGGGCGGTGCAGTGCGGTGCAGGGATGGGGAATTGTACCAGGGAGGATGCAGGGCCGGGGCAGGGACGACGAGCGGGCCGTACACAGCTCGGGGCAGGACGGGCGCGGGGACCAGAAGCAGCGGGCACCAGGTCGACGGGACGGGCGCGGGGCCGGCTGGGACGGGCGCAGGGGCCGAGCAGACGGGCGCGGAGGTCGCAAGGGCGGGCGCGGGGCCGGCTGGGATGGGCGCAAGGCAGGAGCGGCGGGGCCAGGCAGGCGCGGCGGGGCCAGGCAGGAGCGGCGGGGCCAGGCAGGCGCGGCGGGGCCAGGCAGGCGCGACGGGGCCAGGCAGGGCGCGACGGGGCTGGGCAGGGCGCGACGGTGCCAGGCAGGCATGGCGGGGCCAGGCAGGCGCGGAGGGGCCAGGCAGACGCGACGGGGCCAGGCACTGCGCGACGGGGCGAGGCAGGGCGCGACGGGGCCAGGCAGGCGCGACGGGGCCAGGCAGGGCGCGACGGGGCCGAGCGGGCGCGATGGGGCCAGGCAGGGCGCGACGGGGCTAAAAGGCGTGACGGGGCCCAGGAGGGGCGCGACGGGGCCCAGAAGGGGCGCGACTGGGCTAGGGGGTTGCAACGGGGCCAGGGGGGCACGACGGGGCCCAGGAGGGGCGCGACTGGGCTAGGGGGTCGCGACGGGGCCAAGGGGGCGCGACGGGGCCCGGGAGGGGCGCGACAGGGCCCAGGAGGGGCGCGACTGGGCTAGGGGGCGCGACGGGGCGCAGGAGGGGCGCGACGGGGCTAGGGGGTCGGGACGGGGCCAGGGGGGCGCGACGGGGCCCAGGAGGGGCGCGACGGGGCTAGGGGGGCGCGACAGGGCCAGGAGGCGCGGCAGGGCCCAGGAGGGGCGCGACGGGGCTAGGAGGCGCGACAGGGCCCAGGGGGAAGCGGCGGGGCCTGGCTAGGGTACGGGCGGAAGCGGTAGGTGGGGGATCCTAACCTACGCGTGATACCATATCAAAGTGAGAACTGAATTATTAGTAGAGAGAGAGTACAGGTGAATATACCCAAGTGTTGTACCCTCTAAGAGGTGGCCCTATACAGTCTATGCAAACATAGGAGATACACATGTTTGACACCTTGGCCGAATTTGCTTGATGTGCACCTGCCCCTAGGGCTCAGCGAGGGAAGAGATTCCCTCCGCCCCTGCAATCTCGTCGCCTCCCCCCCTATTCAGCCCTTCCCCCTCTCTCCCCCCCACCAATTTTCGTTTCCTGCCCATCCCCCAATCTCGCCACACACGCGCAAATTCGCTACGAATTCTCAGCATCCCCCAAAAACCAAAACTTGAACATACAAAATTCATGAACTATAACATGTATAGAAAGATTGAAAAATCAGTTTTTTTTTAAAGTAATTCTGATGGCTCAGGATTTTTTTTTAGGGGACCCTGAAAATTCAGACTTTTCTGCAGGGAGAATCCTGATGGATCAGGAAGCCTCAAAACCAATCTAGGGCCCTGATTACAACGGCACTGGCAGCCAAACCTCCTTCAGAAAATAGTCGGCTCCAGCAGCAGGTGGGTGTAAAGCATGTCAACCCAAGCATCAGGAACCCCAGGCAAGCACCAGTGGGTGCAGTCCCCCTTGAATGGCGACTCCCCCTGCCCTCCTGGCGACTTGCTCCCTCTGTTCTCCCTCCACTCGTGCCATGGGCCTAAGTGCCCGTCCGGCCGGATCGCACTCAAATCAGTCACCCCTACAAAGCGAATGGGTGTACCAGATAGTGTAGACTTCTGCGCATCCCTGTACTCGTTTGCAGTGTCAAGCGAATACGAGTACTTTTTTGTGCTGAAGATTGGCCCCCAGGCGCCACAGGCTCCGAGCCAGTCCGCATGGCTCCCTCTTCCCAGCATCACACCTTTCTGCGGCTTGCCTCTCGCACCCGAGTGGGCTGGCGAGAAGGAGAGGAACATCGGCACGCCGCGAAAATTCGAGTTCTTGATGTAACTGGCCACCGTGGAGAGCCCCCACTGGTGGGCAGCAATGTTTGAAAGATTTCGCTCCTGCCCGTTCACAAGGAAGATGTTGGGCTGCGTGCGGCGCGGAACGTTCTGGAGCCACCAGACCCCGGAAGCAAAGACCACAACGTCGTACCCCCCAAGAACAGACTCCAGCCCCGGATCCATCTTATCCAGATTGACCTCGAATGCGTGGCCGCCGCGCTTGCTGCCGCCGTTGGTGGTCTGGCGCCTGGACTGCACGATGTAGGGCGAGTTGTAGTACTCGAGCGAGAAGGAGAAGGCTGGGAAGCGCATGCCCTTGATGCTGTTCGACATGCGGATGTCCACTGTGTATGGCTGGAAAGAGAGGGGGGGAGGGAGGTGGGGGATGGGAAGAGGGAGGGATAGGGTTAGACAGGGAGGGAGGGAGGGAAGGGGTAGGGGGGAGGGAACGAGAACAGGGGGTGAGGGGTCTGGAGGCCGGGTGAGGATGTAGAGGGATTGGGGTAAGGGTGGGAGAGAGCCAAAAAGCAGGGAAGGAAGTGAAGTATACTTATTCGAATACACGCCATGGCATCACCACAGCCACGCCAGCTGATCATGCATCGTACGTCCCACGTTAACATTCCCCAGCCCGGTCTGGTACATCCTTGAACGGTTTCTGCGGTACTCTTCCCCGGTTCACCTGTGCGCGGCTCACCTGGCCGCGGAAGCCGCCCGTGTGGATGGCGCAGAGCAGCGCCTCGTGGAAGTTGGACATCATGGAGTCGCCCACCAGCAGCATTTTCTGCGCGCGCAACCTCACGCGGAGGGAGGGAGGGGAAGAGGGCGGGAGGGGGGGGGAGAAAGAGAGGGCGAGGGAGAGGAAAGAGAGTGGGTGTGGGGATTGGCAGGGCAGCTTCTGGCGGAGGAGCAGCGCCATGGGGACATTATAAGGACATCATGGGGGCCGCACACCACCAGCATATTCTGCCGTTGAGTCGCATGCCCTCGCGAGTCATGACGGGGAACGATAGTCACACGCGCGCGCGCGTCACATAGTCATATTGGGCCAGCAGACGACTCGACAACTGTGGCGAGAAATGATTGACTATTTCACCCTTTTTTTAGAAACGCGTACGTACGCACCGTGGAAGTTAAAATCCCGGCCCGGTAGAAAGCGGATTAGGAGAATGAGCGATTTTATTCCTAGAATGAGCCACGCACGAGCTCGCCTTTTGTGCATTGCTAGAAGAAACCCGAGGCGCCATTTGTGGATCGTTTCGTTCCTCACCTTGTTCTTCATGATGTACTTGAAACCCGAGGCGCTGAAGTACGACATCGAGCAGCCGGACGGCTGCCACCTGAACAGCTTGTAACGCCAGTCCGGCCGGTTGTTACGCTCGCACGAGTACTCGCTCCGTACGTACGGGCACTTGACACGGTTCTGCCCGTCCAGCGTGGTGTAACGCGGGTAATGCTTGCCTCCACGCACCCATGCCCCCCGGGAATAGTCGCACTTGGCTGCGCGCGCATCGTCGCATCGTATCGGGTCACATCACAGTACAGAACAGACCAGACCAGAACAGAAAAGAACGGAACGGAACGGAACACAACACAACAGAAAAGAACAGGACGGAACGGAACGGAGCGGAGCGGAACGGAACGGAGCGGAACGGAGCGGAACGGAACGGAACGAAGCGGAGCGGGACGGGACGGGACGGAACGGAGCGGAACAGAACATAACAGATAAGAACAGAACAGAACGGAACAGAAGAGCGGATGAGGGGGGAATGCGCACTAAATGGATAATCGTCATACCACACGGGCGCAGTCAGCGCGTGGGTGGCCTCGCGAGATAACAAATTAAGCTTGGGGTCGAGATCGCAATGTCGACATCTCCTGTATGACGAGATCGCAAAGGATATGATGTATATTCACGCAATAAGCATCACTCCCTGTGGCCGCATTTACCGTTCCTAGGTGGGGTCGCGAGGCTCTCCGCGTTTCTGGCGAGAGCTACTAACAACAAGAGCTGCGCTAATATTGGAGCCATTAATCGATGTCTCCGAGTCCGAGCCATCGACCGACGTTCATGCACTCTTGCGACGTTGTAAGTGAACCAACACCTTGCTGCGCAGAAACAAAAAGACGAGGCTGCTGGAGCAAGCTGGTGACAAGAGCTTGTGGTTGGCGTGTGGATGGCATGGGACCAGAATGGCGAGCTTGTGGTTGTTCTTTCAGAGCTCGAGGTAAGGGCTTGACCGGGGAGGGGAGGGAAGGTTGGGGGGGGGTTGGGGGAAGGTTGTGGGGGGTTTTGGGGGGAAGTGGGGGGGGGGGGGGGGGGGGAGGAGGGCTGAGAGGGGGACGCGCGCGTTGACCAGGGTCGTCCAGCCGGCTACAGAAGCGGGGCCGCACACGCGGATTTTTGCCGCGGGCGTTTGGTGCAACTGGAATGCAGGTAACCTTGCGGAAATACAACTGTTCTGGAAATTCCTTTTTGGGGTAGCCCAGCCGATACGTCATCAAGGTATGTGCATCGGTTTCTGTGTCGCCCAGGCAAAACGTTTTCGATAAAAACTTGTCGCTTTCTCTGTAAATAAAAAGGGTAATTTGCTGCCAGATGGGCAACATTGGGTGGCTGATATGTACGGAAGATTTGTTCTCGGAACTAGAATACGTCATCTTTCTGATCGGCGTCATTACGAACACTTCTGAATCATCTAATTTTGCATGGTTCTCCGTTCTGGTCGACAGAAAGATGTATCGACCATTCAACACGCGACACATAGGCACAAACCTGTTTCAGCCCCCCAAACGCAACCGATTCGCTCTGTTTTCGTAAATATTTCTGGTTGTGGCCCTTCTTCGTTATCCGCGCCATAAATGACCCAGAACTCCGGAAAATAGAACTAAGTGGGCCATGTTAATATGAATTTCATGCTGACGTTGCTGAAACAAGTCTGTGCCTATGTGTCGCGTTTTGAATGGTCAATACATCTTTCCGTCGATCAGAACGGAAAACCACGCATTTTTTTATGATTCAGAACTGCTCGTAATAATGATGATCAGAAAGATAACGTATACTAGTTCTGAGAACAAATCTGTCCGTAAAGATCAGCCGTCCGATGTTGCCGATCTGGCAGCAAATTACCCGAATAAATACGTGCGCAGATGTTTTGTCATCACTAAATCTAGGACCAGTCAACAGACTGTACGATCGCACAGTTTTGTGGTGGTGTGGTGAGGTGAGTGACAGAGTGTGACTGTGTGCGATGTGATGGAAGGCTGGGTACGTCGTCGTCGACGTCGTCTGCTGGTGGAGACTGCGTGCGATAATGTCCCATAGCGTGCTGTGCGATCGAACTTCAAGCAGGGGAGGTTTCGTAAGGGGAGGGCCTTTTACAAACTGTGCCCACCCGTCCGCCGAGCGGACCCATCAACCGAACCGCCCAGAACTGAACAGCGTTGGCGGAACCACACCAGAGCTCCACAAACACACTCCCGTCTCAATGCATTGACGAACCGCCAATGCTGATCTGTGTGAACGCGGCTCGTCGTAACGACCACCAGTGACTTCAATTGTGGGCCAGGAGTTGTGGGGCTCACCCGCCGCCCCAATTACCTTAGACTATGGGGCTCGTGAACTCCAGCCAGTTCCGGAGTAGGGATACATTTAGGACGCGCCACATTCCGTCCGGTTGTCCGATAATTTTTGTTATGATTGTTTAAAGCGAGGGTCTCAAGAAGCAGAAAACCATATCCAAAGGTTTTGGTTTTGGGTTTACTAACTTTGCGAAACAGTTACGGCGCCAAACCAGCACCCCTTACCACACCTCGCAATTTCGCGACCCCCCAAACCAAAACCTTTGGGTTTGGTTTTTTGCTTCTTGAGACCCTCGCTTTAAAGCCCGCGGCTCAAATTGCATGCCCCATGGTGTCAAATGCACTGCGTTTGAAAGGGCCACTGGGAGGGGTTGCTCCATTCGATAGCTACATTTGAATGGAATAGCTATATTCTATAGGGACAATGTGCAAGTCAGTTGTTCCCCAGCATCTTCAGCATCGGCATCTTCAGCATTTTCAGCATCAGCACCAATATCTGCTTCACTTCCATTGACCTCCAGGTCAACCATGAGATCTTGGTTGAGATCGATTTCAGCAGCACCATTGTCCCCCTCATAGCCTGAAACATTCATGTTTCCCTGATAAACATCCATATCTTGGTTGGAAGCCATGAAATGGGTTAAGGAAACAAGGTTACTCAACGGATCTGAAAGTTCTCTTAAAGAATTTTTTTATTACTCTTTACAGAATAATCCAAGAAAAAAAATCCAAATAATGAATTTATTGCAAGATCTCTCTATCAAATCAATGATAGAGCAAGATCTACTCAATGAAGAGTAGCTCCTCAACAAATCTGAGAAGCCACTCCCTACCCTAAGGTAAGAAGAGACTTCTACCAAAAGGTGGGCAAGAGATGAATCTCTTCTCAAAATGTCTTCAATGTGGAAGGAGATCCTTCAATGTTGGTGAAGAAGCTTGAAGGTCTTGATGGAGAAACTTCGAGATCTTGATGAAGAGTCTGCAAAACTTGGTGAACAGACTTGAAGATTTTTATGGAGAATCTTCAAGATCTTGATGAAGAGTCTTCAAAAGTCTTCCAAGTTCTTGATATGTTGGAAGCTTTGATGGAGCTTGAAGAATTCTTCAATGTCTTGAGGATTTCTTAAAGTCCTTGAAGAAGCCTTTAGATCTATAATCTAGGATCCTCTAAAAAAAATAAAAAATAAAAAAAAAAAAAAAAAAAAACCACACAAGGCCAAGATCAGCCTTAGCTCTAAATACCAATATAATAACCAAGGCTATTATAGTAGGGTTACAAGCAAGGAATGCTCTCCAATCTAATAATAACCCTAGCTTAACTTCTAGAGTAGCCTTAAAGTTGTTGATGAAGTCTTGAAAGGAGAGGCTTGAGTGAAGAAGTCCTTGAGAGAGTTGTGGGAAGCTGCGAGGAGAGCTCAAATACTTAGATTTTTTTTTTTTGGGCTTTAAGGAGATCCCAGGAGATCCCTAGAGTTGAGTTTCTTAGGTGGCATTTTCGGTTGGGTTGCTACCCATTTGAGAGCAAGTGTGTGGAAGAAAATAATGGATTGAGTTGGTTGTAACACCAACTGGGAATCTGTGGTTGTTTGCATATCGAACCATTGGTTGGCAATGTGTAGGTTTGGGAATTCCCAAGCCATTATATAAAGGGTTTGGATTTCCAATCCTCGTTTGCCTTGGGTTGGGTGGTTAACCACATTGGTACACCCACATCAGCGGTTCTGCGAAAAAAGCGAAGGCTCGCCCAACTCCGTGCGAAGATTTTGGAGTTCGCCAGGTGCACGTCTGATGCGTCAGAAGTGTATATGGGGAAAGCGCGGGGAGCGAGAGACGCGAAGAATTCGCTGGCGCTCTGTTTCAGAGCGACAACCGACAACCGACAACCTCGAAGGATTGGGCCTTGGTGTGTCGCCGCGCTCCGGTAACTTCGGCGATGGGACAACGGCAGTGGTTCGGCGCGGCCTTGATTCGACAAAAAAATCCGGAAGCGGCAAACTTCGGCAACGACCAATTTTCAGACAGCACCAGGATGGCACTGGGACGCCACTGACACGTGTCAAATAGTTGGCAGTTGGATTGCAGTCGGGCTTTACGCGTGGTCTACCCTTGTTGCCCGAGTCAGTTACGTCTCGGTTCACTCACAAAAGCTTCCCGCATCACTTCTGTTTCTAGCACGGGCAACTGCACCCCCGTTTCTAGAATATGGCCCCCACTGTTCCCTGAGAAGACAATGGCAACAGTGGAACTTGCCAGCCATGACAGCATGTTATATTTCGTCCGCCAAGTATTTCGGAAACTATAAATTCAGAAAGTACAAATTCAGCCCACGGGTATTTTAAAAAATACAAAGTCAGCCCCCCGTCGCAATCCACGTATGCCAAAGCGGTAACATTCCAACACACTTACAATCCCTTTCTTCCCGTGACAAGGTGCGCAAAGTGTCGGGGGCGCTTTCTGTTCCAGCCGCCCAAAAACTTGGGGTGACTGACTCGTGCAACAAGAGTACAACCTGTCGACACTGTACCTGCATGCCAGGCAAAAGTTTGGAGATTTTGGTGTCAGCTGGACACTGTATCCAAAGTTTTTGGAGTCTGGCAAAGCAGAGGGAGCTGTCCCATATTTTCACCGGCTACTGCGACGGGCGTTAATGCCTAGGGCATGTTTGGTGTCAGGGCGAGCGCAAAGATGGGTGCAGATCGGCGCGCTGCAAAAACTTCTGGTGCCAGATGGGGAATTCTTCGAGAACCAGTGGCGCAGCTGTTAAGCACCTGAAGTTTGGGGGTGCCTGAGTAGCAGTGAGCGGAATTTGCTAAGCCCCGGAGAGAGTTGCGACATTTTCGATGGAAGAATCAGTGAAGCAGTTCAAGGTTTGGCAGCTGGAGTGGTGTCCGCTATCTTTAGGGGTACAAGCGACATACTCCAACATTTGGGGAGTAAATTTGGTTTCATGAACCGCGAAGAGGGCAGCAGTTGTTTCGGCTCTTTCCGAAATTTTGGGCATTAACGGACAAAAAGAAGTTGCAGTCGTGTGACCCTACGTTCGTTTGGAGTGGTTCAGCACATGTTCTTTTCAATCGCCATCGTCATCAATCTCTCGCCAACACCCGCCACCGTCTCCATCATCAATTCGCGTTCCTTCGTTCAACACACTGAACACGACTCTGGTCGCAACCGCCATCTGTTGGAGCAGTATCGAATCGATGAGATTTGGCAGCAATACTGTTGAAGCTGTGTTGGGGCCAGCTCGCAAGAAGTGGGTTGACTCTTGAAGAAATTTTTATTTCGTGTGGGTTCTTTCTGGAGCAGTATTGCTAATTTTCAAGACTCCAGACGTGGTTTGCCCTGAAGACGAAATTCAACTTTGGAGCAGATTTGGGAGTTCTACTTGTTGGAGTTTCATCGACCTCTTCGAAGCTGAGTTTTACCAGCGTTAATGTCGCAGTTGGGGTACTTTACGAGTTCCCTGGAGCAGTGGGCTACCTGATAGTTTTACCTGGTCTCCTGGGAGCTGTTTTCTTCTTGAAGGGGGGGAAGAAGTGCAGCTGCGCTGCATTCATCCTCTCTGCCTTTTTCGGATTCACCTGCCCAATTCGGTCAGCCGAATAATCGACGGACATTCAACGGCTAAGATCGATTCCGATCGTTTTGACAACTTCTGACTCAACGATCGACATTCAATATTTACGGCCCCGATCACGTCGACAATTCAAGTCGAGCTCGTCATGATGACAAGCGTGCGGTAATGCCACATTCTACAGTCACTGCCATCCAGCATTACCCCGCCAAATCAAATCCATCGTCTGTCGTTCGATCTGAAGATATCCATCAGATCGACCTTGACAATTTCGCTACCGACATTGCTGACTCGTGATAATCGCCCAACGGTCAAGATATCTCTCGACCAATTTCAGCCGTCGGATTCGACTCGCCCAAGACTTGTTAGGACGGTGTAATCATTACGCTCGTCAAAATATTTTCAAGGCCTAGAGTCACACTCGCGATTGAATTGTTAATCCATTTGAGTATCGCCTCTAGTGTAGGGAGGGCTTATTTAGAAGGTAGGACAGTGTAAGGAATTACAATTCCTTACTGCGCTAAATTGCAGCACGTACACTTGAAGACCTGGACCTCGCAGGTTCGGCCTATATTTTCGGCCCAAACCTCCCCGAGTCGCATTCCGACACCCTCGCCACCCTTCAGTCCAACCTCACGTCCCGAGGCTCTCGCCCTAGCACGTACGAGCCCTATTTTAGCCATTGCGCTCGTCACTTGATCATTCATAATTACTCCTAGGTTTATTTCCATCACTCAATCGATTGTTCCATTCCCACTCATAGCATATTTCACATGAGCCACAAATGTCGATTCCGGCAGCGTATCATTCGCGAGTGGATCTATGGGGAAATTTGTGACTTCGGAACACAGCCTGGGTTCCACTATGGGCAACAAGGGGAACAATACCTCGTGTCCAAACTTCATAACGCTATCTGATCACCCTCATGTTACTTTGACATCCCTAGTTCCTCCCAACCTTAAAGCGAGCGCACAGAATAACTCCAAGGTTCAAAGTATTTTGAACCTGCCTGTAAGGAATTTTCTATTCCTTACCGAGCGGTATTGCAATCGCGTACGCTCGAACACACCCGAAACCTCGGGATGGTTCCGGACCTATCTGACAGAAACACCTCGGCTTCTCCAAACCTTCTGGTTCGACCTTCGGGAGTTCTCCGGGCCTCGCTTCGTCACTCGAGACCCTTTGATCTGTCAAAGTAAGAACTGAATGAAAAACTAGAAGGAGAAACCTAGAACAAGTACTAGTTGGTTGTACTCACTAGAAATATACCCCAGTCTAACCTATAACTTCTACATAGCTAATATGTATAAGTTGACACACCCCCTAGGCTAGACAAGGGGTGAAGCCAAGCAATAAGCAAACAGCTCAGGGTGGCACTAGTAGTCCAACCACTGAGGCAGTGGTCTGAGGACCAGTCAGCAAGAGTACAAACAAGACAAAAGCAAGCCAGGGCGGCACAACTAGTCCAGCCACTGGAGGTAAGGCCACAAGGCCAGTCTGACATGTATATTTAACAGAGAGTACACAATCAGGATCCTAACAGGTGAGTAGCTACACGAACAAGACCAAGTTGAACACAGTGCCGCTGATGATCTTTAGGCGCAAGCGCCTTAGTAAAGATATCAGCTGTGTTGGCACCTAAGTCCAAGTGAACTACGCGGGCCTGGCAGCGCTGCTGTAATTCGCGCAGGAGGAAGTACCGCAGCTGGATATGCTTCGCTCTGCCCTCAAGCCGAGGCTCCTAACACAGGAGAATCATGGCCCTGTTGTCAGCGTACAGGACCGGGGCAGAGCTAGGCTGCTCACCTAAGTCAGCGAGCAAGAAGGTCAGCCAGTGCGTCCCTGTCAGCAGTAGCGAAGACCAGGTCGTCTACGTAGACAAGGATGTAGAACGGAGTCTGGCCGGACCGCACAAACAGTGAGGGGTCAGCAGAGGACGGAAAGAACTGCAGGTCTGCTAACGTGGCGCGCAGCATGTCGTGCCACTCGCGGGGAGCCTGACGCAGGCCGTAGACCAGACGCCTGAGAAGCCACTGGGTCCCAGGGGGGAAGGTAGCAGTGAAGCCCTGTGGTCGGCGCAGGTAGACCTGCTCGTGTAGGCTGCCCTGAAGGAAGGCAGTAGAGAAGTCGAGGGAGTGAAGCTCGAAGTCGCGCTGTGCTGCTACGTGTAGTAGCGCTCGAAGAGTGGTCATCTTCGGGGTCGGGGCGAAGGTCTGGAAGAAGTCAACCCCCTCTCGCTGACTGAAACCTCTGGCCACGTAGCGCGCCTTGAAGACAGGTGGCTCTCCAGGGGGGCGCTTCACCTTGAAGAGCCACCGACCATCGACTACGTTCACCCCAGGCGGGGGAACTGCGTCGACGTAAGTGCCGGTGGACCTCCAAGATGCCATCTCCTGCTCCATGGAAGCTATCCACTGAGAGGCCCAAGGTCCCGAGGTGGCCTCAGCGTAGGTGCGAGGGGTCGGGATGTCGAAGGCGTCTGGGTCACCCTCAGGGACTAACAGCATGGAGCAGAGATGGGGAGCGGCCTCGGAAAGGAAAGCAAGCTCGTACTGCCTGTCCTCTAGGACGTCACTGCCAAGGGCAGGAGCACCCCCGATGGACGGAGGACGGGCAGGGTCAGAGACCAGAGCGGTAGCGTAGTCAAGGCGGCGGGTAGAGGCGAAGTCAGCGACAGCAGCGACAAGCGCGTCAAGGCGCGAGACAGGAACAGAAGGGTCGGTAACAAGAGAGGCAAGGGGACGAGCGGCACGGAGGTAGTCAGAGAACGGAGGAGGTGCAATAGCAAGGGACGAGGGAGGAAGGGACGGAAGGAGGGGAGGACGAGACGAGTGGGACCAGAGCAACATAGAGTGGGAGCATAGGACAGGAGAGACGGGACGAGCACGGGAGGGACGGCGAGACCAAACGTGGGACGGAGGTGTAGGGTCAGGGGACAGCGGAGGGGACACAGGAGGGGAACGAGGAGGAAGACGGGCCGGAGACGAGGCTGGTGGCGGGAACACAGGACCGTAGACAGGAAGGTCAGCAGGTGGTGGGGGAGACACCGGCAAGCATTCCGGGGAGGGAAGGCCGAGCAGGCGGAGAGTGGAGACCGGGGGCGACGGCTGCTGCGGTTGCTGCGACGGCTGGGCCGTAACCCTCGGACCGGCAGAGGCAGGACAACCGTCGGCGGAACCCTCAACAGGAGCACCCCCAGAACCAACACCCCCAGAGCGAGAACCCCCTCCAACACTGGCAGCACCCCCAAGAGCCGCAGGACGAACACCCTCCTCCACACCAGCACCCCCAGGGGCCAAGAGCGGCGGCAACGGCAGCGGCGGCGGCAACAGCGGCGACGGCAGCGGCGGCGAAGGTGGCGGCGGCTGCGGCGGAGGCGACGACTGTGACAGCGGAGGCGACGACTGTGACAGCGGAGGCAAAGACACCGGGGAAGGGGGACGCGGCAAGGACGGGCCGGGGGTACCACCAGAGTCAGCGGACTCCTCAACGGGGACAATCGACGGGAGGGGAGTGACGTGAGGGACACCAGACGGGGTAGGGCGAGGAGGGAGAGGAGCAGGGGCTACCGGGGGAGAGGGAGCAAGGAACAGGGGCGGGGCAACTGGGAGACCGCGGTGAGGGAAGCGGCGGTAGAAGGAGACACACTCGTCAAAGGTGACGTCACGAGAGTGGAGGAAGCGGTGAGACGGCGGGTGGTAGTGGTGGTGGTGATGGTAGTCCGCCTGAGGGGACTACCACCGGTGGGCAGGAGCAGTAGCCCCAGCCGCAGCAGGAGCAGCCCCAGCAGCAGCCGCCGTCCCAGCAGCAGTCACCGCAGCCGTGGGCCCGTCTCCCGCCTGGTTGGCCCGGCACCTCTGGAGGTAGTGGCCGTGGTGGCGGCCCGCGCAGCTCGGTGTCTATCGGCGGCTCCAGTGCTGTCACTTGCCAGTACCAGCTTCAGACCGGGCCTCTTCGCGGCACTCTGTGCCGCCGCCCGCACCCGACCGCCCGCTGTTTCCGCCGCCTCGACGATCTCTTTCGTCGTCGCTTTGGCCCGGCCCCGGACCTCCCCGACCGGCACAGCCTGCTCCGCCAGGGCGTGCCGATATTTGAGTTAGACATGGATCAGATTGGTGCTGCTTTGCATGCCTTGTATTCTGACGCTTCTAGTGTTGCTGGATCTTATTACCCTATGTACTCTAGTTTAGGTGTTGCACCCTTGTGTAGCTTAGCCTCCCCTGCTGCGTCAGGCGTAGGACTGCCTAGTTTGCCTAGCCTAGTCTCTGCACTGGCTCCGTTCCCGGCCTCCACCACAGCTTCGCTGTCCTTCACTCTCGACTCCGGTGCTCTGCCAGCTTCTTCCGTGACCTTTCCGCGCTCACGTCGCTTGCTACGCCTGCTGTTGTCTCTCTCGCTGACCCCTCTGCGGGTCCTGTCGTCGCTCGCAGTTCTACGTCACTTCCCTACCCAGCAGTTCCCTCGGCCTCCCTTACAGGCCTCCACGTTCCCTCGTTCTCGAGGACGAGGTGTCGGCTGGTGTCGGCTGGTGTCGGCTGTCTCCAGGACCTCGGCGTCACCACCACGTTCCCCGGGCAGGAGCGGTTCGCTGTCTGTTCTAAGGCTGTGTCAGGTTCCCCCCTTGCGACGTTCCCCCGGGACCCGGTGTCCGGTCAGTTTACCCTCGACACCGCTTCCCCCCCGGTAGGTGTGTCCTCCCAGGTCGCTGCAACTTGCTCGTGTCGGTCCCTCACTCACCCGTCCCTTCTCTGGCACCACCGCCTAGGTCACCCTGCTCTCCCACGTCTGCGTCACATGTCCCAGCACGGTCTTGTCTTAGGTCTCCCTGCGTCGCTCCCCGCCCTTCCTCCCTCGACTGCGCCACCGTGCACGCATTGCATCGAGGGCCGGCTCCGCCATGCTCCTCACTCCTCCTCGCTGTGCCCTGCTACTGCCCCCCTTCAGACCCTGCACCTGGACGTCTGGGGCCCTGCCCCCGTCCCCGGACCGCGGGGTGAGCGCTACTTCCTTGTGCTCGTCGACGACTACACGCGCTACACCACGGTGTTTCCCCTGGAGCGGAAGGCCGACGTGCCCGACGTTCTTCTCCCGTGGCTTGTGGCTGTGCGTCTTCACCGCGGTCTCCCCGTGTTGTGTCTCTACTCTGACCGTGGCGGCAAGTTCGCCTTTGGTTGGCTCGGACAGTTCTGTCGTGCGGAGGGCATCACCCAGTCGTACACCTTGCCGGACTCGCCACAGCAGAATGGGGTTGCTGAGCGCCGCATCGGCTTGGTCATGGAGGTCGCCCGTACCTCCATGATTCATGCCGATGCCCCCCATTTTCTGTGGCCGTTCGCTGTTCGCTACGCTGCTCACCAGCTTAACTTGTGGCCACGCTCCCAGCGGCCGCAGGTTTCGCCGACCCTCCTTTGGACCGGGTCCCCGGGTGATGCGTCTGCGTTCCACGTCTGGGGCTGCCTTGCTCGTGTTCGTGCCTCTCGCACAGACAAGCTTA
Organism: Closterium sp. NIES-67; assembly: GCA_027943415.1. Taxonomy (NCBI): domain Eukaryota; kingdom Viridiplantae; phylum Streptophyta; class Zygnematophyceae; order Desmidiales; family Closteriaceae; genus Closterium; species Closterium sp. NIES-67. Next base: position 53,982 of record BQMB01001255.1, on the reverse strand, counting down.
CTGTCCTCTGTGTCTTCCTCGGTTTCTCCCTGGACTCGTCTGACTGAATGATAAACGACGGAGAAACCTAGAACAAGTACTAGTTGGTTGTACTCATTAGAAACATACCCTTGTCTAGCCTATAATTTCTACATAGCTAATATGTATAAGTTGACACGATCTCCTTCCCGAACCTTTCCATCTCATGGTTAGACTAGCTCAGTTCAACGAGCTTCGGGAGCAGTTCAACACCATGAACACACGCATGGCTACAGTGCTGGAGGACAACGAGCGACTTCGTGCAGAAGTTGCCGAGTTACGCCAGGCGCGAGAGGATTCGCGCTAGAAAACTGCCGCCCAAGAGGAGGTCGCCAGCACCGGACGTGTCGAAACCGTTTTGGACGAAATCGCACGTCAGGTGTCTCAGGAGGGCAAGGAAAGCGAAGTGGGCACCACAGTTGACGTGGCAACACGGGCAGCAGCCACGGCGACAGCAGCAGCCACCTGCTTAGAAGCAGCCGCTACTATAGCCGCACCAGCATTCGTGCCGAGAATGACGACAGCGACGATCAAACCGACAATGCCGCCCCCATTCAACCCCACAGATAAGAATACTACAGTTACGGGCTGGTTATTTTCGGCGGAGCTTTATTTTAATACCGCTGGGATCACTGCTGACGATTTAAAAATACGGCTGGCTGTATCATTACTGCGGGGACCGGTGCTAGATTGGTGGCGATATACACTACAGGAGGGGGAGTTTTCAACAGGCGACACACAGGGTTTTTTCGAAAACTTTGGGTTTGTTGCCCAAGGGTCAACCGCGATTTTCGGATCGACCAAGATTCACACGTGGAAGGCGTGGGGTACAGCTCTGCGTGAACGGTTCGAGCCAATATCAGCCTCGGACAACGCACGTACGAAGCTGGACAGCTGGCGCCAGTGGAGTTCTGTCCAAGATTACGCGTCGGTCTTCATGGTGTTATGCGAGCAAATCACCGACATGCATGACTCCGAGAAGAAAGCTCGATTCATTTCGGGTTTGAAGCAGGACATAAAATGAGAGGTCCGACTGCGACTTCCGGCGACGTTTCACGAAGCAGTCCGGATCGCAGACACTTTCGACGCACATCAAAGGTATGCGAGAGCGGGTTCCCAGGAGGGAAATCGTATTCGCGGCCAGGATCCACGGCCCACGATTCATGGCATAGTGGCGAAGGAGCACATGGAAGATTTTCGCAAGGGACAATGTTTCAACTGCAACCAGCCGAGTCACCAATCTCAGGATTGCCCCCGAAGGAAGCAGATAAAGAAGAACGATGAAGGCAGGTCGGGAAACGCCAAGCGTCTGTAGTGATCGGGCCCCCTACTGACCCTGCCTCATCGCCCGAAAAACACCATCTCTACTGGGTAGTGGTTCCGATACACGGTATCAACCGATCACGGCTGAATAAGGGGGATGACCCAGTGGACCACCCTGTGCTGGCAGAGGGATGGCTCTAATGGAAGAAAAATAAAAATATTCATCGACGGAGGTGCGAGTCACAGCCTGATAAATCGAGAGATAGCACGAAGACTACACTTGTCGCTGGAGAGGTGTCTGCCCGAAATCGACGCGCGACTGGTGGATGGCACCACGCTGGCAATTCGCGACAGAGTACCCGTCGTTCGAATGAAGTGTGGCGAAGATTTCGGCTTCAGCACGCCGATGTTGGCGACAACACTCGACGGCTGCGATGTACTGTTGGGACGCGATTGGCTGCGAAGATTCAAGCCGTAGATCGATTGGACGATAGACGAGTACATAGTGAAGTGCGAAAAAGGCTGGCGAAAATTACCCACGTGGCCGGAAGCAGATACGACATCGACACGAGTCAATGCGGTGTGCCTCAAACGAGCGGTCAACAATGCAGCGGATTTATACGCCATCCATCTAACCGAATCAACGGAGAAGAAAGAGGCGCCCGACATCAACAAACTTTGCGCTTCAATCCAAGATGACTTGGCAACAATCATTCAGGAATATCCTGAGATTTTCTCGGACGACTTGCCAAGTGGACTGCCACCCGAATGTCTCCAGGACCACAAAATCGGGCTGGAGCCCGGTGCGCAGCCTACTGTACGAACCCAATGGCGCCTGACTCAGCCGGAGCTACACGAATTACGGAACCAGCTGGACTACTTGCTGGCAAAAGGGTTTATTCTGCCGAGCACATCCCCGTTCGCAGCGCCAATCCTGTTCACCCCAAAGAAGGACGGCAGACTTCGCATGTGTACGGATTATCGTGCCCTTAATCGGGTAACGATTAAATCGAGCTACCCAATCCCATGCACGGACGAGCTGATTGACAACCTTCGCGGAGCTCGCTACTTTTCGAAGATCGACCTTTGTGGCGGTTACCATCAAATTCGGGTGTTCGCTAACGACAGTCACAAGACCGCGTTTCGTACTCGCTACGGGAGTTACGAATACACGGTGATGCCGTTTGGATTAACGAACGCCCCCTCGACGTTCCAGCTCACAATGAACGGGGTATTCCGCGATCTACTTGACAAATGTGTGATAATTTACCTGGACGACATCCTGATCTACAGCACGACCCGGGAGCAACATTTGAAGGACCTGGAAGCTGTTTTTCAGTGGCTACAGCAGCATCGTCTCATCACCAAGGGCTCCAAGTGCGAGTTTTTAAAACAAGAACTGGAGTTCCAGGGACACGTGATCTCCACGGAGGGGATTCAAATAGACCCGAAAAAACTATGGGTTATTCAGGAGTGGAGACCGCCAACAAACCTGCAGCAGCTGCAATCTTTTCTGGGTTTTGTGAACTACGTGCGGCGCTTTATCCCCAACATGGCGGGGTTAACTGAACCTCTAACCGACCTACTGCAGAAGGGGACTTTTTACGAGTGGGGGGAGAAGCAGCAAGCTATGTTCGAAGCATTAAAAATTATTTTAATGTCGCCACCGGAACTTCGCATCGCTGACCTAGAACGGCCCTTCGAGGTCATCACCGACGCAAGTGACATCGCCATCGGTGTTGTGCTCATGCAAGATTTCGGCAATGGTCTTCAACCAATCGCGTACGAGTCTCGCAAAATGCAATCTGCCGAGCGCAACTACCCAGTACACGACAAGGAGATGCTTGCGATTGTCCACGCGTTCAAAATCTAGAGGTGCTACTTGACTAGAGAAGACGTGATGGTGCGAACCGACCATAAATCTCTACAGTACCTAAGAGCGCAGCCGAATCTCAACCCGCAGCAGATACGCTGGCTGGACTATCTGGAGTCCAACTTCACGTACAAAAAGGGTGCCAGCAATATTGCTGACGCCCTTTCCACACCGTCTGCCCAACTCGCAGCAGTACTAGTCGCTGTCACAGGATCGAATGTCTCGAGGAAAGGTTGCTCAATGTTGCACTATCATTCAGTACAAGGTGCTTTTATACTTCCAGAGTACATCAGGTAACCAGGTTTATCCTATCCAAAGGGAATAGACCCTTCTAGAAATAGAATCACCCTGCGTATAACCACGCGAGGCTATTGGCTTTAAGGGATTACGGCAGGATTACGCTAGATATAGCGCGCCAGTACATCCCAAGCCTGGTCGGTGATATAATTATAATAACAGGATAAACCAAAGGATAATGGAAAAGGAGGAATAGGAAACCAAATGAGATGGGGTAAAGACCAAATGAATCAGGATAAAAAGAGGAATGAAATAGAAAGGAAACATGGAAACGGGAAATTAGTGTAACAGGGTCGTACTCTCACACTTCCCCCCCTCAAAGCTGGGTGGTAGACGTAACACCCTGCTTGACAAGGTAGTCGCGAAGAGGACGACGGGCGTTACCCATGTCGAATTCAGAGATGCAGCCTCAGAAGTATCATAACCCTTCCAGCAAAGAAGAAGCTCCAGAGTGCCATTCTGACGATGACAGTGTCCAAGCACGTAGTTGTCCCATGTCGTGGATGAATACGGGCGACGACGGCGGCAGCTGGCGTCCAGAGAAGACCTTGTTGGGACCTCGGTAGGGCTTCAAGAGTTGGACATGGAAGGAGTTGTGAATCTTCCAGGTAGCTGGTAGGCGTAAGCGGAAGGTAACAGGAGTGACCTGAGCTTCAACGAGGAAAGGCCCGCAGAAGCGAGGTCGCATTTTGGATGGGAGATGACCGATATCAAGATTGCGTGTGTCGAGCAGTACTCGGTCTCCCACGGTCATGGTGTGGTCTGTGCGGAGGCGATCGGGTGGCGTCTGTAACAGAGAAAGAACGGCGTCTGTCCAGTAGTGGCGTGAGTAGCATTGTTGTAGGCAAACTCCAGGACGGGCAGATGCAAGTCCCACTTGAAGATTTCGTCCTTGCAGGCTGCGCGGAGGAGTTGCTCCACAATTTGGTTAAGACGCTTGGTTTGTCCGTCTGTCTGCGCATGGTATGCGGATGACATGGCGATGAAATTGTAAGAAAGTTGGATTGTAGCAAGAACTGTCTGTTGCTACGTAATGAGCGAGCTCCGTCCAAAGTAAGGAAGGATGGTGTGTATCGCCGTCAGTGATTTATGGGCAGGTGCAAGTTGCAGTTGGAGATGTGAATGGTTGGAACGGTATGCTGTAACGTGCAGATGAATGGCTATGTTGTCCAATCTGTGCATGCTGTTACCCGCATCTGGTCCACGTCTGAAGATCACGAAGTGTTGATGGTATGGCAGCCGTGCCATAGTACTGCTTCTGTAGAAGTGTTGGATCCGACACATGCAGCTTCTGTCGAATGATGGTCCATGCCGTAGTGTTGTCGCAAGTTGTACCCACTCGGCATTGTAGTGCTAGTCAGCGTATCCCTTGTCTTCAAAACCATGTGAGGGGTTGGTACCATAAACGTGGAGCTGGTAACTTCCAGAATCTGCACCAAAGTAGTTTCCCTCGGTGGTTGCTCAAGCAAGGAATCTCGGCTGCGTAGATATCCCACAGTGATGGGTTAGGACATTTGGGAATGTTGGGGCTATTCCCAAATAATCCTCTCCCATTTCCAAATGAGCATTACTGACAGCCAATCCAGTATGACCTTATGCACTTCCAGTTTAGCACGGAGGCCATCGGTAGGCATCCGTGTCTGGGTGCACATTTTGGGATAGGTCTTCTGGTGCCATCATGTGTTGTCTCATTCAGTTACTGTCCTTGAAGTAGCGTTGATGTCGAAGACGTCTCAGCTACTCAGCATCAATGTTGAAGTCTGCTCCATTTCGGCAAATAGGGGTGTTGTTGGAGATACGCGGAGTCCACTATCCGGAGTGGCGTCGGCGCTCCATTTTACGCCTATCTGCTTCCGTGGAGGTGGTGCTGGTGATGGATTGGTTGCGACGCAAGTTTTATGACTTTAAGGAAAGCCATAGGTCATGAGGACTTGTATACCGGTAGAGTACCGTAGTCCTCCCATCCTCATAAGAGCAAATATCTCCTGCTCTTGAGGGTATATGGCATTGCCATAGCTATTGTTTCCTCGCATAGTGGTATCTCCTCCCCACTAGCTGGAAATCATAGTATTGTGCCTGGCCGGGACTTTACGATCCACTGGAATATAATCCAGCATTATCTCCATTGAGTGGAGAATCATCCATCAGGATTTGGTTGTGACTGTTATGTCGAGTCTTCTGCTGCGGCGGTGGCGGCGGTTGCGACGACGGCGACGGCGGCAGTTGCTGCAGAGAATTCTCTCAACTCGTACTGGTTGAAGGAGAATCCATCAACTTCGTCTTCCCAGTAGAGTGTTCCTGATGGGTGTAACAGGCGTAACTACCAGGAACACGTGCACATTGATACACATGTGTTGCTCCATTGCTGCCGGTGATTGCTTCATTTGAGGGTGTGAAGAGAAATTCGCTTCTCCCCTCAATGTATCCACGGGTAGCAATTCCTGGTATGCTCATCCGTGCCTCCGATGTACGGTCGGTAGAGCGCGTGATCGTGTTGTAGTAGTCCGCATCTCCCTCATTTGTTGACACCTCGTATTGCTTGGCGTTCTCCTGCATCGTCGAAGTTACGCTGGTGCTTGTAACACTTCGGCTTCTGGTAGAATCGCCTCCAATGCATGTGCCGTAGGGTCGCTAGTGAACGAGTACTTGCCGGATTAGAGGTTAATTACTCCTCAATCTGTCAAGCATCGTGACATGCACGGAATTTTCTTCCACGCAGGTCATTAACACCTAGAATCGCGACGCATGATTGGTGTGTCGCCTCGTGAGGTCGATGTTGAGACTGCTCCAATCAATCACTTCGGATGGCTGAGATTCTTGATGAAGACGAATTGGTCAGCTCCTGTTACAAAGTAGTGTCTCGCTGGCCTTGACGAGACGGGTTCACTGCGTCGTCGTTGCGTGCGAAATCTGCTCCTTCGCAGCAACTTGAACTTGGGAATATTGCAAGAGAAAATGGCTACTTCTCTGCAATCCCATAGGTTATCGATCAATTTGTATGAAGAAGTGTCTCGTGGATGGAGAACATGTCTTCACGCAGCTCCATTGTTTTCCTGGGTGAAGATCCCGTCGTGTTGATGTCGATCCATTTTTAACGAATATGACTTCGTTGAAATAAATCGATCGTTATCGACACTAGTTAGAAGATGCGTCGATTGTGCAGTCGCTGGTTACGAATGTTGTCTCCATGATGATGATTTCCCATAAGTGTAGTCTCTGCTGCATTCGTGCCGTTGATTTCGCACCGATCCGACGATCCACGTTCTCCTGTCATTTTTCTGCATGCAGATATTACCAAGTAGGTAATACTCTGGCAGATTTCTGACTCTGCAGATGATTTGCGCACCAAATTCGTCACCAAATGAAGGAATTCGAATTTGATTGTCCAGATGTTGTCGACGGTGTCGAAGGCGGCTGATGTTTTGTTCTGCGCGTCATTCTCCCTTTATGCAGAAATCGCGCTCCATCTCGTCCGTTGAAGTAGACGTTGATCCGACGGTCCAAACTCCAAGCGATCTGAAGATATTACTGAGACCCGTTCAGCACTTTCGGTGCCCGGGTTGACACGTTTCCTGCAACAATTCTCGGTCGTCGATGTCGGCTGTCGAACGATCGGACGCTCCGAAGAACTTCGCGGCTTGCGAGGTCCCGTTCCCATTCGCGCTGTAACTCGAACTCTCTCAGAAGGTTTCGTTGTCGCCTCGGTCGATCTGAAGCGTTGAATCTCCATCGGACGGATGTCGTCGGTCGCAACTCCGAGAGTCGTGGCGAACTGCGAACTCCTCGGAATGTCGCAGGGAGTGTTCCGCCAGAAGTGACGCGTTCGCGAGGTCGAGGCCGTTTGCCCCCGCGAAAAACCGGCACCGTCGATGCAGTCCATCGAACGGTTGGCGAGGCATCTCGCCAACGAAGGGGACCCCAGGTGCAAATGTGAGAGGAGAGTCGAAACTTAAATGAAAGTGCATTGTACTTACAGGAATTGAAGTTTCGACTCCATCCTCCGCGTGCTCCTGGGGGCCCAGCGGTTAAGCGTTGAGCTGAAACCTTGGCTCTGATACCAAGTGTCCCAGGATCGAATGTCTCGAGGAAAGGTTGCTCAATGTTGCACTATCATTCAGTACAAGGTGCTTTTATACTTCCAGAGTACATCAGGTAACCAGGTTTATCATATCCAAAGGGAATAGACCCTTCTAGAAATAGAATCACCCTGCGTATAGCCACGCGAGGCTATTGGCTTTAAGGGATTACGGCAGGATTACGCTAGATATAGCGCGCCAGTACATCCCAAGCCTGGTCGGTGATATAATTATAATAACAGGATAAACCAAAGGATAATGGAAAAGGAGGAATAGGAAACCAAATGAGATGGGGTAAAGACCAAATGCATTAGGAGAAAAAGAGGAATGAAATAGAAAGGAAACATGGAAACGGGAAATTAGTGTAACAGGGTCGTACTCTCACTGTCGCCTAGAGCAACCCGCTACTGAGTGGACTATTTACCCATGGGTATTCGACGGACGCCTTCTTCGTAAATGACGGCAATCTCCAAATCACTACACGGAAAGGTGTCTATTACTTACGAAGCGTGACATATCGAATTTAGGTCCCAAGTTATCGTCTACTTCGCGAATTACTAATTCAAGAAGTCCACGATTCAAATTTATCAGGACATTTCGGAGTTGATAAAACTCTGAAGGCGTTGCAGTGGTTTTATTACTGGCCAGATATGGTGACGGACGTGCAGCGTTATGTGGCCGCATGTCCGATCTGCCAGCGAATGAAATCATCACATCAGCGACCGACATGATTGTTGCAGCCCCTTGAGCCACCTCAACGTCCATGGCAACACGTGACAATGGATTTCGTTACAGGTCTACCGGCCGGATCCAGCGAAACGACGCAGTATTTGCTGTCGTCGATTGATTGACGAAAATGGCGCATTTCGCACCATGTCGTACAACCATCACAGCCGAAGAAACCGTGCGACTATTCATCTCGGCCGTTGTTCGCCTATATGGGATAACAGCTGCAATCATTAGCGATCGAGACCCGAACTTCACATCAAAATTTTGGCAAGACACGTGGGCTCGATACGGCACGCGCCTGCAGTTCTCATCCGCTTATCACCCCCAAACGGACGGTCAGACTGAAAGGACAAACAAAACTATGGAGCAGCTGATTCGGACAAACTGCCCTGACCGAAACAAATGGGAGGACGCGCTTCCGATGTTGGAATTTTCCTACAACAACGTGCCCTCATCTACGACTAATCACTCCCCGTTTTATCTCAATTACGGGATGGACCCCACTGTACCGGTCTCCACCAACGTTGAGAGTCAAGTACCACGATCGCAGCAGTTCGTCGAGGAATTACAGATTGTCCGAGACAAACCTGTCGAACTTATTCGCAAGGCGAATGCTACTGCCCGACGGTATGCATATTTACATCGACGAGATATTACAATGATAGCCGGGCAACTAGTCCTTTTGGACAACAAGAATTTACGACTGCCACTACCGACGAAATTACGACCACGTTTCTGTGGTCCATTCAAGATCATGAAGAAGGTGACGCCCGTGACCGCCCAATTACGCCTACCCGACTGCTGGCGTATTCACAACAAGTTCCATGTGAGCCTGTTGCGATCTTTTGTTGTGTGATGTCATCATATGCTATCACATTCTGTCTGCCTCTCATCCCATGTTTTCAACTTGCATGTGTGGTTTGAACGTGTGCAAGAATTTGTGTGTGGTCTGTTATGGAGTTTGGGAATGTGTTTTGTGTTATTTTGTTTGAGCAGGATTTTTTAATGATAGATCTTGAGAAGATCTTTCCGACGCAATGAGAATCCTTTCAATCGGAGCAAGAACGCGAAAGCTATGAAGATTCAAAGTTCATGAGCTTGCGTTACAATTGCGGACGTTACAAAGTGATGTTGTGGGGTGACTCACTATGGAATTGGGCAATTAGGGGTTGGGGAAATTCGTCACTCTACTATAGCAACTGCAAATTGGTTGAACAATCAAACTAGGTTGGCAAGGGTGGCCAACTTGGATGGATTGGTTGGGAAGGGACAAAGGTCAAAGTTGAGGTTTCTATAGGAAGGGAACTTTGTGCTTATGGGGTTTCCTTGGTTGGGGACTCTCTTGGGACCTTCCCTCTCATCCCTCTCTTTCTATCCCAACCTTTCTCTTGCTCCTCTAATTCCATGTGAGATTCTTGAACCTTGATTGAAGTTTGAGATTGAGTTAAGTTCTTCTCCTACAGCATACCCCCCAATGCGTCAAAAACCATTGCGTCGCAAATACTTCATTAATCAGTGTGATTCAACTTGGGAATGGTAGCTGAGATTAAGAGCTACAAAATATCCGAGTTTCGTAACATTCCGACAGCTCTTTTTTTTGTCGACGACGTTTCTTGTGGAGACGACTTTTCTGTCCATAATTTCGGATTTATATTTTGAGTTACTCTAGCTCCTAAGTTCACCTAGACTCCGTCCTTAATCCTAACATCTTTCGTACCCGACACATCGGACATCGCTCGGCAGCGATTAGTCCCAGATGTACGGCCACCAGCAGAGACGTGTTAAAATTATATATTGAGTTATATAATTGTTAGGCTTGGTAGGTTATCGAAATTTACTGTAGAGGGTACAATCCCCTCCTTGTATGCCTCTCTCTTTCTATTCCAACCCCTTTTCTCTCCTCAACTTTTCTCCTTCCTAAACCTCACGCCACTCCATGGCTCCTCCTAGCTAAACCTCACGCCTTTCCTAGCTTCCTAGCTAAGCTAGCCTTTTAACATGGTACTAGAGCAGGAGTTCCTCCCTGCTGGACCGCCTCCTCACGCTTCATCCGCGTACTCCTTGCCCTCGTTCGCTCACGCGGCCATGGCGGCCACGTTGTGCTGCAGTGGCGGCGTCGTGATGCCGCTGGCCGCGTCGTGCCGCTGCCGTGGCGTCAGGCCGCCGTGCTGCCGTCGTAGCGCCGACGTCCCGCAGCAGCGTCGATGCCGCTCTGTGACGGCGGCGTCGGTCTGCAACCGGCCGCGCGACGCCTGTGGCGCCGCTAAACTGCCCACCCGCACGCCAGCCGGCCGCGCGACGCTTGTGGCGCCACGCTGAAGATCCGAAGCCCCGCCCCTTCCCCCTTTCCTCTGTTCCCTCCTCTTCGCCACAGCCACCGCCTGACTCTCGGTCGTCCCCCTGTCGCGGAGTTTGGACACGCCACCGGAAGGGCGGGGGCCCCTACACTCACCGTCGTCGTAAGCCGAAGCCGTCGCCGTCGCCGCTGTCGTCGCCGCAGGCCTTTTGCCGCCGCACGCCCGTCATCGCCGTCGCTGTCGCCGCGGCCGGGACTGCCGCCATCGCCATCTCCAAGGCCTTGTGGGCCCTGTTGGAGTCGTTGTGGCTGATGGGAATGGGGGTGCTAGGTTAGGGGGTGTAGGGGTGTGTGTGGACTTGTGACTACCAAGCCTAGGGGGTGTGTTAAAATTATAGATTGAGTTATATAATTGTTAGGCTTGGTAGGTTACCGAACTTTACTGTAGAGGGTACAATCCCCTCCTTGTATGCCTCTCTCTTTCTATTCCAACCCCTTTTCTCTCCTCAACTTTTCTCCTTCCTAAACCGCACGCCACTCCATGGCTCCTCCTAGCTAAACCTCACGCCTTTCCTAGCTTCCTAGCTAAGCTAGCCTTTTAATAAGACGACCATCGAGCCCTCGAAGATTTTGAGCCATCGGATTCGTATCGACGGCCAAGGACGACACGTTGACTTCCTGATATGCTGAACCAATCGTACCAGTGAGGACGACACGTGGGTGCCCTCGGACCAGATACAGTCTCCCTTGATACGTGCGAATTATTTAACCCGCAAGCACGTGACTGATATAGATCACCTTCGCTAAGGGGGGGGGTGGTGTAAGGAATTTTCTATTCCTTACCGAGCGGTACTGCAATCGCGTACGCTCGAACACACCCGAAGCCTCGGGGTGGTTCTGGACCTATCTGACAGAAACACCTCGGCTTCTCCAGACCTTCTGGTTCGACCTTCGGGAGTTCTCCGGGCCTCGCTTCGTCACTCGAGACCCTTCGATCTCCTTCCCAAACCTTTCCATCTCATGGTTAGACTAGCTCTGGTGTTCCTATATCTTGGCTTGCCATTGTTGTATCGTCATTCAGTGATTGAACACTTCGTTATTCATTTCCGCGCTGCTCTGCTTGTTCATTCATAACACTGCCGAGTGGCGAAACCAGCCAGCCAATGCACAGAACAAACTGGGTAACCCAGTTGGGTCCAGAGGGGGGGAAAAATAGGCAGAGGGGGGTTTCTGATTGGCCAAGCGACATCCCTGCGACGCAGCTAGCTCGCCCAGCAGAAAAGCTTCTCCCTGCCACCAAGATCCAAAGCTTCTTGGTGCTTATTCTGTACTCACTAGCCATGGCTCCTTCCCCGCCACTTATGCCCCCAAACACAGCGCCAATCGCCAATTTTATAGTGTGTGCTTGTAGTGCGGTTTATTAGAGGCGGAGCCCGCGTCCCCCTGACCTATGGCTTCACCCTGGTCCCCACATTCGCAACTCCGCTTTCCCGCTTCCCTGCTATCCCGCTTCCCAAACGCCTCTGCTTTCCCACGTTCCCGCGTCCTAGCTTCCCCGCTTTCCCGCGTTCCCGAGTCCCAGCTCCCCTGTTTCCCAGCTGCTTCACCGCGACCCCGCTTTCCCGCTTTCTAGATTCCACGCTTTCTCGGTCTGGAAGAGCATCTGCTGCCCGTTTCCGGCGCCGTCGCCCATCGCTGCCCACTTGTCGTTTCCCGCTGCTGCCACTGCGCGCTACACGCAGCCCGCGAAACGCTTTCCCCTCTCCTCACACGCACGTCCCACTCCCTGCTTCCCGCTGCGCTCATCCTTGCCTTTCCCCTAGCATATCCCTACCATGGTTTGATGTGTGTTTTTTTCCATGAGATGGCATGGTTGGGCACGGCGCGGCATGGCATGGCATGGCGCGGTGTGGCATGGTGTGGCATGGAATGGCACTGCACGTGGCATGGCATGGCATCAGATGCGCGTTGGGGTTCACACGGCAGTGGTGCGAGGCGGGCTCTCGTCATCCCCGGCTCAGACAAGGGGGGAAGGTGAGCTCAGACAGGGGGGGAAGGTGAGCTCAGACAGGGGGGGAAGGTGAGCTCAGACAGGGGGGGAAGGTGAGCTCAGACAGGGGGGGGAAGGTGAGCTCAGACAGGGGGGGAAGGTGAGCTCAGACAGGGGGGGGAAGGTGAGCTCAGACAGGGGGGGAAGGTGAGCTCAGACAGGGGGGGAAGGTGAGCTCAGACAGGGGGGGAAGGTGAGCTCAGACAGGGGGGGGAAGGTGAGCTCAGACAGGGGGGGGAAGGTGAGCTCAGACAGGGGGGGAAGGTGAGCTCAGACAGGGGGGGGAAGGTGAGCTCAGACAGGGGGGGGAAGGTGAGCTCAGACAGGGGGGAAGGTGAGCTCAGACATGGGGGGGAAGGTGAGCTCAGACAAGGGGGGAAGGTGAGCTCAGACATGGGGGGAAGGTGAGCTCAGACAGGGGGGGGAAGGTGAGCTCAGACAGGGGGGGAAGGTGAGCTCAGACAGGGGGGGAAGGTGAGCTCAGACAGGGGGGGAAGGTGAGCTCAGACAGGGGGGGGAAGGTGAGCTCAGACAGGGGGGGGGAAGGTGAGCTCAGACAGGGGGGGAAGGTGAGCTCAGACATGGGGGGGAAGGTGAGCTCAGACAAGGGGGGAAGGTGAGCTCAGACAGGGGGGGAAGGTGAGCTCAGACAGGGGGGGGAAGGTGAGCTCAGACAGGGGGGGGAAGGTGAGCTCAGACAGGGGGGGAAGGTGAGCTCAGACAGGGGGGAAGGTGAGCTCAGACAGGGGGGGGGAAGGTGAGCTCAGACAGGGGGGGAAGGTGAGCTCAGACAGGGGGGGAAGGTGAGCTCAGACAGGGGGGGGAAGGTGAGCTCAGACAGGGGGGGGGAAGGTGAGCTCAGACAGGGGGGGAAGGTGAGCTCAGACATGGGGGGGGAAGGTGAGCTCAGACAAGGGGGGAAGGTGAGCTCAGACAGGGGGGAAGGTGAGCTCAGACAGGGGGGGGAAGGTGAGCTCAGACAGGGGGGGGAAGGTGAGCTCAGACAGGGGGGGAAGGTGAGCTCAGACAAGGGGGGAAGGTGAGCTCAGACAAGGGGGGAAGGTGAGCTCAGACAGGGGGGGAAGGTGAGCTCAGACAGGGGGGAAGGTGAGCTCAGACAGGGGGGGAAGGTGAGCTCAGACAGGGGGGAAGGTGAGCTCAGACAGGGGGGGAAGGTGAGCTCAGACAGGGGGGGAAGGTGAGCTCAGACAGGGGGGGAAGGTGAGCTCAGACAGGGGGGGGAAGGTGAGCTCAGACAGGGGGGGGAAGGTGAGCTCAGACAGGGGGGGGAAGGTGAGCTCAGACAGGGGGGAAGGTGAGCTCAGACAGGGGGGGGAAGGTGAGCTCAGACAGGGGGGGAAGGTGAGCTCAGACAAGGGGGGAAGGTGAGCTCAGACATGGGGGAAGGTGAGCTCAGACAGGGGGGAAGGTGAGCTCAAACAGGGGGGGAAGGTGAGCTGAGCTCAGACATGGGGGGAAGGTGAGCTCAGACAGGGGGGAAGGTGAGCTCAGACAGGGGGGGAAGGTGAGCTCAGACAGGGGGGGAAGGTGAGCTCAGACAGGGGGGGAAGGTGAGCTCAGACAAGGGGGGAAGGTGAGCTCAGACATGGGGGGGAAGGTGAGCTCAGACAGGGGGGAAGGTGAGCTCAGACAGGGGGGGAAGGTGAGCTCAGACAGGGGGGGAAGGTGAGCTCAGACAAGGGGGGAAGGTGAGCTCAGACATGGGGGGAAGGTGAGCTCAGACAGGGGGGGAAGGTGAGCTCAAACAAGGGGGGGAAGGTGAGCTGAGCTCAGACATGGGGGGGAAGGTGAGCTCAGACAGGGGGGGAAGGTGAGCTCAGACAGGGGGGGAAGGTGAGCTCAGACAGGGGGGAAGGTGAGCTCAGACAGGGGGGGAAGGTGAGCTCAGACAGGGGGGAAGGTGAGCTCAGACAACGGGGGGAGGTGAGCTCTGGTTGGGGGGGGAAGTCCCGCTCTATTCCCATGCTCACTCCCCCTCAATCATGCTTACTCCCCCCTCCCATGCTCCTATCCTCGCAATTATCCTGCCTGTACCCCGCTCCAAGCCCTTCGTTTTCCCAGCTGGTGGGGGCGGCTGGCTTTCGCGCAGGAGAAGGGCACTGTAAGGAGGGAACAAGGGCACGGAAGGGGGGATGAGAGGGTACTGGGGTAGAGGAAGGAGGGCTCAGCAGGGAGCGCACGCCTCACTCACTCTCCACGGCCCCACCCCGACTCATCTGCCCTCCCACTCCATTGCAGCGTCCCCATGCCTTCCCTCCCCAAGCCCCGGCCCCCATGTCGCCTGCTCTTTTCCTGTCCTCCATGCTTTCCCCCCAACCCATGCTCCACCCCCCACTACCCCTCCCCCCTCACCCATTCTGTCCCTGATTCCCGCTTCCCGCTTCCCGCTTCCTGCTCAGAGGGCTTTTGTCTCGCTGGAAAGAAGAGAGGGGGCGGGGGGGGGGGGGGGGGGGGGCTTAGAAGGGCTCTGGAGGGGGGAGAGGGAGGGCTATGTGTGGAGGGGGAGGAGGACATCGGAGGGGAAGGGTTAACTCTGGAGTGGGGAAGGGGAGGAGGAGGGCTCTGGAGTGGGGGAGGGGAGGAGGAGGGCTCTGGAGGGGGGGATGGAAGGGAAGTGTTTGGGGGGGGGGGGAGTCTGGCTCTGGAAGGGGGATCACCCATGCTCTCACCCCCTAGCTCGTGCTCTCCCCCAATCACCCTTGCTTTCCCCCTCTGCCCCATGCCCTCCCCTCCACCCCCTCTCTCTCCCCCGTCTGCCCTTCTCACTCTTGAGTTCTTCTTTGCATACGTCCAACCCCCCCTCCTGCTTTTCTCCTACCCCCTACTTCCAGCACACCCCTTACTTCCATCCCGCCACAGTAGCTGGGTTTTTGGGATAATGAGATATGGTTGTAGGGAGTGCTAGAGTGTGAATAGATCACCGTTGCTCGGTTAGAAAAAGTGCTCTAGCTGCATGGCTGTCCATAACATGAGTTCGCGTTCAAAATTTAACTACCGTAATCCCCCGTATATAACACCCTATGGTGTATATAAAAATTCACTAAAAAAATGACTGGGTGTTAACAGTGGCCCGGAAAAATATAGTGCCCATGTGTTATGTAAAATGCAATTTGAATTTGAGTGTTTTAGGCCATGTGTGTTCAAAACTGCGCGGAGCGACTGTTAGCGAGGTACAGCATCCGCTATGACGAAACTCACAAACCAATCGTCGTTGGCCAATCCCTGCTGAGTGCTATAGTCAGGGCTAGGTTTGTGCGGCACCTGCGACCGTCATGATCGCGACAGAATCCGCGACTTCGACGGGAGGATTTCGCTCGGGAGGATTCTGACCGTCAAATCACAACAGAATCCGCGAATTCGACGGTCGAAATCCTCCCGAGTCTTGACCTTTGCTGACATTTCCATTTCGCGCTGCAACTTGTGTTGATGTTTCTGCCCGTTTTTTCGCTGCTAATGGTAGTTGACATTGCGTTTTTCATCCTGTTCGTTTTTTTTTTTCAATCGAGCTGAGCTTGAAAAACTACGAAATACTGTTCTTTGCTGCATAAAACGAGGAGGGTGTTATGTAAAATGCAACCCCCGAAAAGCGGGTGCTCTCCTAAATTCACCCTATCATAAGCTCTCCCCCGCATAAACCACCCGCGGAGTGTTTATTTCGGCGGGTGTTATATACGGGGGATTACGGACTCATGACATGTAATGTACTTCCTTCTCTCATGACACTGTAAGGGCTTTTCATAATACTTTGACCGTTACAAACAGTTACCATATCGGGGCATTTGTTATGAGCGGGAATGGAACAATCGACTGAGTAATCGAAATACAACCTAGGAATAATGATCGATCAGCAAGTGACGAGTGAACTGGCTAAAATAGGGCTCGTACGTGCTAGGGCGAGAACCTCGGGACGTGAGATGGCTTGGAAGGGTGGCGAGGGTGTCGGGACGCGACTCGGGAAGGTTTGGGCCGACAATATAGGCCGAACCTGCGAGGTCGACGTCTTCGGGTGTACGCGCTGTAATTTAGCGCAGTAAGGAATTGTAATTCCTTACACTCTCCCACCTTCTAAAGAAACCCTCCGTACACTAGAGGCGATACCCTGATGGATTAATAATCCAATCGCGAGTGTGACTCTATGTCTTGAAGTCTTGTGACGAGCGTAGTGATTACGTCGTCCTAACGAATCTTCGGCGAGCCAAATCCGATGGCTGAAATTGGTCCAGAGATATCTTGACCGTTGGGCGATTATCACGAGTCAGCAATGTCGGTGGCAGTGCCTATTTTTCACGAGTAAATTACTCTGATTCTCTGATTTTCAGAGTTGGTTTTGTGTACCACCCTTACGCCTCTGGGTAAGCCAGGGTTTTCTTTTGTCCCACCCTGAGGGGTTTACTATAAGGGGGATACCCCCAGATTTTCTTGTACCCCTCTGTCCATACATGCCCCTTGTTCACACGGACCGCTGAGCTGGCCCACGTCATATACCCCCGGATTTTCGTGTACCCCCCTGTCTACATATGTGGCCTCATATCCCCGCCGTATTCACGCGGACCGCCCAGCTGGCCCACATCACATGATGCCTGTCTCGCTCTTGCTGGCAGATTCCATGATCCCTATTGGCATGTTTTCCTCGCGCCTCCCTTTTTCCAAGCCCTCTCTAGCCCCACTCCCCCACGTTAGCCTCACTCACAGCATTCGCGTATCTTCGTTCCTCCCCTTCGTCGTTTTTTCAGCAAACGCCCTCTCTCATAATCAGGGTCCGCCATGCCTAGCGCGGTTGACCCCGATGACGGCGTCAGTGGTGGGAAGAATCAAAGCCCCTGGCGCTCGCTAAGTGCCATGCCCTAACAACCCTGCTAGCATACTAGCAGAACATACCACACCACATCACATGCTACGAGTAGCCGCTATTTCCGCCTCTGGTTGTCTACCATGCCTGAGGGAGCCTATGTGAATCGCGAGGAGGAAAGGATGGTGGGGCAGGAGTCAGACGGTAAGGAGGCTCGGCTTCTGGAGCACATCGCCCAAACAGTCCCCGCGAACGACCCGCAAGCAGTGATTAGCGCCATCGATTCCTACGCGTGGTCCAGCCCGGAGTTTTTCATGAACGTCGGCGACGTGAAAGGTGCAATTTTAGACGACGCCGTCCGTCGCGCGAATCCCCTCAGCGCACTCGAGCTCGGCGCGTTCTGCGGGTACTCGGCGGTTCGAATCGCTTCGCGCTTTTCGAAGCCGGGAGCTCGGTTGGTGTCTGTGGAGCTGAGCGACCTCCGTTCGTCCGTCGTCCGCAGCGTCGTCGCTCACGCAGGCCTCAGCGACAAAGTTACTGTCGTTACAGGCACGCTGCAGACTTCAACAGATGAAATTCGGCAAGGTGCGAGCAAGGTTCCATTCGATCTAGTCTTCATCGATCACGTGAAGCACCTCTACCTACCAGACCTCTTTTTTCTCAGAGACCAGAAGCTCATCGGACTAGGAACTATCATTGTGGCTGATAACATTGTCTATCCGGGGTCTCCTGATTATCTCGAATTCATGGAGAAGAGCTCGGAGTTTGTGACTGAAAAGAGGGAGACTACCGCTACTACGCCAATTCTGTTGGCTGCTGCCATGCATGGGACGATCGCCGCTGCTACTGCTGTGCATAGTGGGATCGTAGCTGCTGTTGCTAAGTGACGGAATTTCCGATTAAACTGCTGGTGTTAGTTGCGAGTGCTGCGATTTTCAGAGATTGCCGTCACTGCTAACGCAACTAGTGATACGGTTGTTGCTCACGTTGCTTATGTGTGTGTGACAGGATCGCCACCACCGCTGTTGCTGCTGTGGGTAAGGAGTTCCTGCTGCTTGCTGCAGCGGCAGCGCAGGGTGAGATTGCATCAGTTACTACTACAGGTGACAAGTTTCTGCAGCTGCCGCAGTTACGAATGTCAATTTTTTTAGCTGCCTGAAGCTAGTAGTGTGTATGGCATGATGCTGATGATGCTGATGAGTGAATGAAGGAATATAATGCTATATTTTATTGCAAGAGCATCTGCCCCCCTAGATCCACGGTCTCTAATAACACACACTATTAAGAGGTTGAAATTAAGGCACCCTGACTTGTCAGAGTAAAAAACTCCAAAACATAGGGTTACCCTGATGGCTCTGGGTAAATGTGGAGGACCACTCTGGTTTTCAGAGTAGTGGGGAAAGTAACTTCAAGATTTCAGAGTAGTGAAAATCCAAAGATCAGCACTGGTCGGTGGCGGAACTGTCGAGGTCGATCTGATGGATATCTCCAGACCGAACGGCTGACGATGACTTTAATTTGGTAGGATAATGCCGGATGGCAGAGACTGTAGAACATGGTATTCCCGCAGGCTTGTCATCATAACGCTTGTCTTGAGATGTCGAAAGCAATCGTGGCCGTAAATCTTGAGAAATGATCGGATGGCCGGAAGTTGTCGAAACGATCGCAATCGATCTTGGCCGTTGAATGTTGGTCGATTATTCGGCTGACCGAATTGGGCAATGGTGAAAACTCTTGCGGGCGAATGAACAGTTACATTGTAGGCTGTCGGTTGGTGATGACGAAATGGCAAAGGACGAATGCAGCGCGGCTGCACTTCTCCCCTCCCCTTCAAGAAGAAGCAACGTCCAGAAATAAGGTAAACCTCCACGTATATCACGGATCCAAGGTAGTCGTAAAATCCAAGGTAGTCGTATATCACCGACCAGGCTTGGGATGTACTGGTGCGCTCTATCTAGCGTAATCCTGCTGTAATCCCTTAAAGCTAATAGCCTCGCGTGGCTATACGCAGGGTGATTCTATCTTCTAGAAGGGTCTATTCCCTTAGGATAAGATAAACCTGGTTACCTGATGTACTATGGAAGTATAAAAGCGCCTTGTACTGATCGATAGTGCAATCTTTCATCGAGTCATTCGATCCTGTAACACTTGGTATCAGAGCCTTTCTCATTCGGCCGCGCTCAACAAAGCAGCAGCAGCGGGAAAACCTGCCTCGAAAAACCGTCGGGGGCGACTAATTCGACGCCGATTCTGGTAAGCACCAGCTCCGCGATTTTCAAATTACCCCCTGCGTGCGTGCTTTGAACAGGATGGCGACCTTCGACAACACCGAGGTTACCCAGCAGCTCTTCGTGCGCATCGCAGCCCTACAGGAGGAAATGCGAGCAGATCGCGAAGCGTGGCGAAACGAGTTCGAGCGAGTAACTCGACTCGCCGGAGCGCAGCACGAAACGACAACGGCGACGACGCAGCAGTCGCAGCAGTTTCTCGAGGCTCCGAAACCGCGCCCACCTGAGCCGTTCGATCCGAGCGATCGAAACTCCGACGCCCGCAGATGGATCGCCGAGATGGAGATCTACTTCGCAGCCGCCGGATGGAACTCGCCAGTCTGGGACGGTCAACGTGTACGACTCGCGGCGACACTGATGCGAGGGCCGGCACTCGAGTGGATTGACGGCAACAGTACCTTCATCCACGGTGAAGCCACGTGGCAGCAGTTCCGCGCCGACCTGCTGAAACGTTTCGATCCAATAAATTCGAGTTTCCTCGCGCGGGAAAAAATTCCTCGACACCGACAGTTCGGGAGTGTAGCGCAGTACACGCAACAGATGAAGGAATTTTATAACCGCATTCCCGACCGAACCGAAGGGGAAAAAGTACAATCGTACCTCGCCGGGCTGAAGACCGAAGTCAAACGACAAGTCGCAGCGTCAAACTACGCGATCTACAGTGGCGTCGTTTCGGCAGCGGGGCGCTTCGACATGGTCAACGCCGGAACACGACGGACGCACGTCGGCAGTACGCGACAGGGCGACCGCTTGGCTCACCCCACGTTCGCCGACCCGATGGAAGTCGACAGATTCGAGGGGCGGCCACGTCCAAAAAACACCAACTACACGTGTGATTTTTGCGGGGTGCCGGGTCATCGAATCTTCGACAGCAACAAAATGAAAGCCGCACGCGCAGAGTATCGGACACGCAATAGTGGCGGAAATTGTGAGAGTACGACCCCGTCACACCACTTGGCATTTTCTTATTTCCTTCCCTTTTCATTTCTCTTTTATTCCATCTCATTTGGTTTCCTATTCTTCCTTTTCCATTAACCTTTGGTTTATCCTGCTATTATAATTATATCACCGACCAGGCTTGGGATGTACTGGTGCGCTCTATCTAGCGTAATCCTGCTGTAATCCCTTAAAGCCAATAGCCTTGCGTGGCTATACGCAGGGTGATTCTATCTTCTAGAAGGGTCTATTCCCGTAGGATAAGATAAACCTGGTTACTTGATGTACTCTGGAAGTATAAAAGCGCCTTGTACTGATCAATAGTGCAATCTTTCCTCGACACATTCGATCTTGTGACAGAAATCCTTTGGCCAATCAGAAGACAAAAAACGGGAGTCGCCAGTAATTGCGGATCTAGCTGGCGAAAATAAAAAGGTCCGAAAGCGGCCGAGGGATTCCGGAAAAATCAACTTCGATGAAGCTGATTCGACGCGAGAAGAAGGAAATGATGGGGGAAAATCTCCACCCTACGACCAGTCTTCGCTAGGGAAAATCGCCGAGGAAAAATACGACTCCGCGAAAAAAGACTCTGCCGAGACGGGGAAACTCCCTGAAGACCCAGGAAATTATAAGGATTTGTTAAAGCTATCATATAAAGATGCTTTAATGAAAACTTGTAATTCTCAAGGGGCTAGAGCCTTGGAGAAAATGTGGGAGGGACTCCAAAAGAAGCAGACAGCTGTGGAGATTATACCGGTACCGGACAACTTGGGGAAAAAATTGAGGAGTGGAAAGAAGCCAACCTTTCCACGGAGTCAACGTCCTCTCCCGACACCAGCCCACAACGACTACCCGATCCCCAGGGAAGACGTCGGTGGAGCTGAAGCAGCTCAAGAGGAAGCTGGCGGTCTATAAGAAGCTGCACAAACCCCGAACTCCTACTCCGGATGCATCCAGTTCTTCGGCATCAACGACGCGCACAGTCGTCAAGGAAACTCCGGGCCCTGGAGAAGAGCCGTTCTCCAAGCAGCCTCGGCCAGCTGCCAGCTCAGGAGTAGATAGAAACACAAAGGTGTGTACGGAATGTTGGGATGTACCCTATGACCCAATCAATGAAACTATCTTTGGATACTCCGAGCAACGCCTGCCCCTCGTGCTCGAGGTCATCTGTAAAGGACGACGCCTCCAAGCACTCGTGGACAGCGGAGCATCACACACCGTCTGCAACAAGGAAGTAATCGACCTACTTCGGGAAGAGTACAAGCCTTCAGGGTTCTCTGCAACGATGGTGGACGGAAGCAAGTTACCAGTACACGGCAAAGCAGTGCTACCCCTACAAATTGGACCACTTCGCTGGAGACCTGCACTCCCCATCACCAACATCAAAGGGCTTGACTTGATCTTCGGGCGAGACTTCCTAAAAAGATTCAACCCCGAGATCAACTGGGTGAACCGCACCGCAAGCATCTACAACAATGGACGGAGAGTACAACTACCCAACTGGGACGATACAGGAGATATCCCAGTGGAGACACTCGCCAGATTCGAGAAGGACGTGAAGCGAACCGACACCGGGTTCCTGGCGATAGCAACAGAGGTGGAGAACGACGGAGAGAAGACCTCGGAATCTCCAGGAAAGATCAAGGAAATATTGAAGGAGTTCCAAGACATTCTTCCGGACGATCTTCCGAACGAGCTACCGCCATACCGAATGCATCAACACGAGATCGTAGAGGAACCGGGTTCGAAGCCGACCTTCCGAGCACCATATCGGCTTAGCCCTACGGAGCTGACCGACATGAAAAAACAGATCGAGTATCTCCTAGCCAAAGGACTCATCCGACCATCCACTTCTCCATACGGTGCCCCAATACTCTTCACACCGAAACCGGACGGAAGCCTGCGCATGTGCATCGACTACCGAGCTCTTAACAAGCAGACCATGAAGAATAAATATCCGATACCGCGAATCGATGACCTGCTTGACTAGCTTCGGGGAGCTACGGTATTTTCCAAACTAGATCTGTGGTCCGGATACTGGCAGATTCGGATGGCGGACAACTCTATCCACAAAACTGCTTTTCGAACTCGGTACCAATCGTACGAGTATTTGGTAATGCCGTTCGGACTCACCAACGCGCCGGCAACGTTCCAAGCCGAAATGAACCACATTCTACGACCACTTCTGGACGAATGCGTGGTGGTGTACCTGGACGACATACTCATCTACCCGCGTGACATGAAGCAGCACGTCGAACACCTGCGACGCGTCTTCAAAATTCTTCGACGAGAACGGTTCTACGTCAAACTATCCAAGAGCGAATTCGCCATTGAAAAGGTCCAGTTCCTAGGACACATGGTGAGCGCTCAAGGAATTCACGTCGACCCCAAGAAAATCGAAACCGTACGTACGTGGAAGACACCCGAGAATGTGAAGGAGTTGCAGCAGTTCCTAGGCTTCACGAATTATTACAACAGGTTCGTGCCACAGTATGCAAAACTAGCAGCATCATTCACGTATCTGCTGAAGAAGAATACGCCCTACAAATGGGAATCAAAACACCAGGAAGATGTGGAGCAGCTGAAACAAGCACTCACGACCGCCCCGGTACTCATCTTGCTAGATCCCGAACGAGACTACGTAATCGAAGCTGACGCCAGCGACCAGGCAGTAGGAGCAGTCTTGATGCAAGACTAGGGGAACGGACTACAACCAATCGCCTACCGCAGCAAGAAGCTTCACGGGGCAGTTGTCAACTTCCCGATACACGACAAAGACACCCTTGCCATCGTTATCGCCTTCAAAGCGTGGAGATGTTATCTCGAAGGACGAAGAACAACCGTCTACACCGACCATTGCAGCCTGAAATACTTGAAGACACAACCCAACCTTTCCAGGCGGCAAGTCCGGTGGATCGACTTCCTCGAGACACACTTCCACTACGACATCGTGTACAAGCCCGGCCACAAAAACAAAGCAGATGCTCTCAGCCGACCTGCACACGTTGCCGCTATTCAGATCGAAGGGATGAATCCACTCCTCAAGGGACTCTTCACACACGGGTACGCCATCGACCCCGAAATTCCCTTGGCAGAAAAGCGACATCTGCTACAGTGGGACAGTGACATCGCGTACCGGAAAGGATCAATGAAAATCTGGGTACCCAATTACCCTCCTTCGCGCCAGTTACTACTCGAAGAATACCACGACGTCCTCTACGCCGGACACTTCGGTAGCAACAAGACGCTGACCGGTATCGCAAAGCACTACTACTGGCCCCACTTGGCAGAAGATGTTCAGAAATTCGTCACCTCGTGTGATACATGTCTGCGGATGAAGAGTAGCAAATAGAAGAAGGCGGGATTGCTACAGCCTCTTCCTGTCCCAGAACAACCATGGCAAGTGGTTAGCCTGGACTTCATCACCGGGTTACCACCTACCTCGAGCGGTCATGACGCCATCCTTGTCGTCATCGACAAATTCTCCAAAATGGGACACTTACATCCTGACACACACGACAGCACGTACCGAAGAAACAGCACAACTCTTCGTTCGATACATCATCTCACAGCATGGCATCCCAACCACACTCATCTCCGACCGAGACCCCAAGTTCACCAGCAAGTTCTGGAAGGAACTTATGTCTCTCCTCGGGACCAAACTCGCCATGTCATCTGCTTACCATCCGCAGACAGACGGACAGACCGAGCGCCTCAACCAGATTGTCGAGCAACTCCCCCGAGCAGCCTGCAAGGACGAGATCTCCAAATGGGACTTGCATCTGCCTGTTCTAGAGTTTGCTTACAACAATGCTACGCATGCCGCTACTGGAAAGACGCCGATCTTCCTCTGCTACGGACGCCACCCACTCACACCACAAAAAATGACAGCATCAGCCACAGTCCAACCTGCGCATGATTTCATCACAACCATGCATCAGCTTTGGGATCGGACCCACAAGCGCCTACTCGACATTCAACAGCAACCGAAGCGCCAGGCCGATCGCCATCGCAACGATCACACCATCATGGTGGGAGACCAGGTGCTTCTTGACACCCGCTACCTGGACATCAGCCATCTCCCATCTAAACTTCGACCTCGTTTCTGCGGACCTTTTCTCGTTGAAGCACAGGTTACTCCTGTTATCTTCCGCTTACGCCTGCCAGCTACCTGGAAGATTCACAACGCCTTCCATGTCCAGCTTCTGAAGCCCTATCGGGATCCGAACATAATCTTTGTCGGACGCCAACCGCCGCCGCCACCGCCCGTCCTCGTCCAGAATGAACCCGAGTACGAGGTCGAGTCCGTGCTCGCACACCGCCGTCGTCGGAATGGCACCGTGGAGCTTCTCATCCGTTGGAAGGGTTATGATCCTTCTGAGGACAGCTGGGTACCTGAGTCCGACATGGGTAACGCCCGTCGTCCTCTGCATGACTACCTTGTCAAGCTGGGTGTTACTACTACCACCCAGCTTTGAGGGGGGGAAGTGTGAGAGTACGACCCCGTTACACCACTTGGCCTTTTCTTATTTCCTTCTTATTTCATTTCTCTTTTTATTCCATCTCATTTGGTTTCCTATTCTTCCTTTTTCATTAACCTTTGGGTCATACTGCTATTATACAGTGACGGAAAAAACTGTCCGGATGTTTGGCATTAATTAGGGTTTTTTTGTTTTTTGACCACGGTACATAAAGTCTTAATGTTTAATGGTGGTACGCTTTTGGAGGGGTACATAGTGGATGTTTTCACAGCACTTACATCCATAGTAGTACACTGCATCTAACTTAGTGCCAAAATTTATACAAGGGGGTCATCCGGACAGTTTTTTCCCGGGACAAAGCGTAAACTTTCGAAGACGTTTTTAGTACCTAGTACACCGACCCTTGGCCTCGATCACCACCCGCACCCTCCTAGGCATGTTATCTACGAGGTTAGTGCAAACCGTTGCAGAGATCTTCTCGCACTCTTCCTGGACCCTCCCTTTTGCATAAGGGGGTGAGCACTAGGAAAACCGCGAGGGATT
Organism: Closterium sp. NIES-67; assembly: GCA_027943415.1. Taxonomy (NCBI): domain Eukaryota; kingdom Viridiplantae; phylum Streptophyta; class Zygnematophyceae; order Desmidiales; family Closteriaceae; genus Closterium; species Closterium sp. NIES-67. Next base: position 28,322 of record BQMB01001255.1, on the reverse strand, counting down.
TGAGTGTCTGCAAGTTTTTTGTGCACGATTTCTGTTTGAATGTTATGTATAAGACTAGCCACACTGAGGCATGACCAAAGATGCCATTAGCCGATTAGTTCCATCTTATCATGGGTCGTCTTCGTCGTACCGCTGTAGGGTAAAACCACGAATAGAGCGGCAAAAAATAGTGTATATGCCATGAAACTGAGGGTGACGTAGCACGGTTGATTATTCATCCTTGCACTATTAGAATCACGCTAGGATCTGCATGTCTCATCACGGTGCAGCAGTCGAACAAATTGTGACTGTTCGGGAAGAATATCCAGGTTGAGGTCTGGTAAAGAAAAGGGTCACTCCAGTGCAACATACTTATGCTCCCCAATGCTCTCCAAGCCATTTGTACCGCATAGGCTTGGAATAGAATTGGAGAGCATCAGTTTGTAGCCTTTGAGTGGCCCTTTTCTTCACTTGACCTCAACTTGGATATTCTTCCACAACAGTCGCAACTTCATCGAATGCTACACTGTGATGAGACATGCAGATCCTAGCGTAATTCTAATAGTGCAAGGATGAATAATCAACCGTGCTACGTCACCCTCAGTTTCATGGCATATACACTATTTTTTGCCACTCTGTTCGTGGTTTTACCCTACAGCGGTACGACGAAGACGACCCATGATAAGATGGAACTAATCGGCTAATGGCATCTTTGGTCATACCTCAGTGTGGCTAGTCTTATACATAACATTCAAACAGAAATCGTGCACAAAAAACTTGCAGACACTCAAATCCCTCGCGGTTTTCCTAGTGCTCACCCCCTTATGCAAAAGGGAGGGTCCAGGAAGAGTGCGAGAAGATCTCTGCAACGGTTTGCACTAACCTCGTAAATAACATGCCTAGGAGGGTGCGGGTGGTGATCGAGGCCAAGGATCGGTGTACTAGGTACTAAAAACGTCTTCGGAAGTTTACGCTTTGTCCCGGGAAAAAACTGTCCGGATGACCCCCTTGTATAACTTTTGGCACTAAGTTAGATGCAGTGTACTACTATGGACGTAAGTGCTGTGAACACATCCACTATGTGCCCCTCCAAAAGCGTACCACCATTAAACATTAAGACATTATGTACCGTGGTCGAAAAGCCTAAAAAACCTCATTAATGCCAAACATCCGGACAGTTTTTTCTGTCACTGTAATTATATCACCCACCAGGCTTGGGATGTACTGGTGCGCTCTATCTAGCGTAATCCTGCCGTAATCCCTTCAAGCCAATAGCCTCGCGTGGCTATACGCAGGGTGATTCTATCTTCTAGAAGGGTCTAATCCCTTAGGATAAGATAAACCTGGTTACCTGATGTACTATGGAAGTATAAAAGCGCCTTGTACTGATCGATAGTGCAATCTTTCCTCGGGTCATTCGATCGTGTGACAACACTGCTCCAGAAATAACTCCAAGACGAACTGAAAAATTCTTCACGAGGTAATCAACTGCTTGCCAGCTGGCTCCAACACAGCTCCAACAGTGCTGCTGCAAAATCTCATCCATGCGATACTGCTCCAGGCGAATGGCGGGGTCGTGTTCGATTTAGCGAACGAAGGTAGGCGAATTGGTGATGGAGGCGGTAGCGGGTGATGGCGAGAGGTAGACGACGATGGCGATGGGAAATGACCTGTCTTGAACCGCCCCAATAAATACCCTCAAGTCGAGCCCAGGGTCACACAGGGTCGTGCTCCGTTTTGTCCATACATGCCGAAAATTTCGGAAATCACTGAAATAGCTGCTGCTCCTTCACTGTCCATGAAACCAAACTACTCCGCAAAAATCAGATGATGTCGCTCGTCCCCCTGGATATAGCGGGCACCACGCCAGCTACAAAGCCTTGAACGGCTTCCCCGTTCTTTACAGCGAAAATGTCGGAACTTCTCCCGTAACTTAACAAATACTGCAACTCCGCTTCACAGCTGCACGTGCTTCTCAGCTACCCATAAAACATTGATGCGCTGTCCTTTAGCTGCACCCCCATCCGTCCGTCACCAGCTGTACGCATGAACTGAGCCCATTGATCTAGGGTACTCGTCGTTCACCGCTCGGGCATGGGTCTTCGGCCGTCGATCATGGCTGGGAGCATCATACGCCGTCGATCTCCTCACAACTGTAACCCCAAACTCTTAAAATACCATGGTACCCCTGACCCGCAGGCCGTGCAGACGTTCACCCATCTCGCTGCTGCTGCAGGTTTTCCAAAATCACTTCTCTGCTACTTAGGTACCCGTAAACTTCAGATGCTTAACAGCTGCGCCGCTGGTCTTCGAAGAATTCCTCATCTGGTACCGGGCGTTTTTGCAGTGCACCGACGTTCACCCATCTTTGCGCTCGCCATGATACCAGACAAGTCCTAGGCATTATCGCGCGTCGTAGTAGCCCGTGTAAATCTGGGACAACTCCCTCCGCTTAGCCGCACTCCGAAAACTTCGGATACAGTGTCGAGTTCCAGCTGCAACAGTGTCGACTTCGAATATTTCTTCACGGCTTTCCCGACTATTTCAGCAGGTCGTTGTTCACCCAACTTCCCGCTTCTGTCAGTAAGTAAACAGCCGTAAAACCGTAATCCGGGGCAGGACGGAGTAAAAGCTAGCGCGCATGCATGTAGTCGGTGGAGCTAAAATATTAACTCCCAGCCAACCGCTGCGCAGCCGTGCAAATCCCCTCCGACACCACGAATTACCCAAAAACCCCCATTTTCCCTTCTCCAGCTGGTCAAGGTGGCCCGGACGGAGCAGAAGCCAGCACACACGCCATTAATCACCGAAGCGATCGCTGTGCAGCCATGCTAATCCCCTCGGACGAACACCATTTCCAGGTCAGCTCCCCAAATCTTCGCCAGTACGAAGGAAGTTCCAGCTTTAACCCCCGTTACGGATCTGGAAGGTGAAATGACCCCATAAATCACGACTACTCCCAGGTGGAGGCCGTTGCAAGTCGGTGCAAATGACGCTCCGTCAGCCGGTGGCTAAACCGCTACTGACGCGCAGCAAAATCCGCTATCCTGAACTTCCCTACCGCCGCATCCTCTTTTCTTCTAGAATCCGAAAACTTCGCCCTTACGGTGACCCAGGGAGACGCGCGCGACGGACCCGTCCATAATTTCTTTTGCAGTATCCATGGGTTGCGCCCCATGTCCCTTTTTATCGCGGAGCCCTGGCCGTCATTTCTCGAGCTGGTTTCCTCGTCAGGAAACTTTTGCCCGGCATGTAGGTACAGTGTCGGCAGGTTGTAGACCACGCGTAAAGCCTGACTGCAATCCAGCTGCCAACTGTTTGACATGTGTCGGTGACGTCCCAGTGCCATCCTGGTGCTGTACGAAAGTTGGTCGTTGCCGAAGGTTTCTGCTTCCGGATTTTTCGTCGAATCAAGGCTGCGCCGACCCACTGCCGTTGTCCCCTCGCCGAAGTTACCGGAGCGCGACGACACACTAAGGCCCAATCCTCCGAGGTTGTCGGTTTGCACATGAATAAGAGTGCCGGCGAATTCTTCGCGTCTCTCGCTCCCTGCGCTTTCTCCGTGTACACTTCTGACACATCGCACGTGCACCTGGCGAACTCCAAAATATTCTCACGGAGTTGGGCGAGCCTTCGCTTTTTTTCGCACAACTGCTGACGACGTCTCCTGGCGAGCCGCTTGAAGATTTCCCGCCACGTGACGACGACGCGATATTGCCACACAAAACGAACGAAGTAAATGCATAATTCACCAACTCATGTGGCGAATCAATGTCGTGACAGCCACAGCTGCCCGTTCCTGGGGGGAGGGAGGACCCGACCAAATCTTAGCCGTCCAAAGGCAGGGTCTGGTGACGAAGGGAGCGCACACGCTTTAGTCGGATGAGCTAACAAATTAGCTCCGAGCCAACCGCTGTGCAGCCCCACGGCCCACCAGCCATCCCTCCTTCCCCCCCCCCCAAAGAAAAATTATCGGGCAGGCGGAAGCTACTGCGCGAGGAAAGTGGTTCTGAATACCAAGTGTTATGAGCGGGAATGGAACAATCGACTGCGTAATCTAACTACATCCTAGGAATAATGATCGATCAGCAAGTGACGAGCGAACTGGCTAAAATAGGGCTCGTACGTGCTAGGGCGAGAACCTCGGGACGTGAGATGGCTTGGATTGGTGGCGAGGGAGTGGGGACGCGACTCGGGAAGGTTTGGGCCGACAATATAGGCCGAACCTGCGAGGTCAACGTCTTCGGGTGTACGCGCTGTAATTTAGCGCAGTAAGGAATTGTAATTCCTTACAGCACTGGTAGTTTACTGTTACTTCTTGCTGGAACAGTAAAAGAGTGACGAGTCTGCCACCCTTTTCCCCAACTGTCGAAGGACTGGCGAGGGCTGTGCGATCTGAACTCAAGATTCCAAGTACTTAGAAGCTTGAGTTTATTATGTTTATTCCAAGCTCTGTATGGGGCAGCAGAGAATGACAAATAGCATCGCAGACATACGTTAACATCGCGCGAATAGCACCCGTTACCCGTATGGCCTTCCAACAGCTGCTCCGGCCACAGCATTTATAATATCCTAGGCCGTCACGTCTCTCACTCTCTCTCGCGCGCGCTTCCACTCAGAGACGTATGGTCAACAGCCAATCCGCCACCGCACATGCGCAGATCCTATCCTCTGATTGTCGCCACTCTTACTCTTTTGTACCCCTATAACGTTGACCAATTTGCTCCACCCCCCCACCCCCGCGCCCCTTGTCGCTCGCACACTCAGTACGCGTTATAAGCTACTTCTTTTGTCCTTACATCACAGCCGCACCGCCACCTTCGTAGCACCGCCTCCGTAGCAGATCGCGACATAGGATCGAATCCGGGGTCGAACCGGGTTCAATCTCGAACCGAAATCACGACTGAAGGCAGGAGCAGGAGAAAGCATCAAGCCTAGGGTTACTTCCGGTAAGCCTAGGGATAACTGCGAGGCGTGTTTGTCAGACAGTCTCGAGTGAAGAGTGAAGAAGAAGAGTCCGCGAAGCGTCGTCGGCCAACACGCGGAGCGCGTCGTTCGCGGACGAGCCGCTCTCACGCCCCGCGTGTCCCTGATTGGCGGGCGAGACACGTTGGCGGCGGCGGCGCCATGTGGGCGGCGGTGATCGCGGCGGTGGCGGCGTCGAGCGGCAACAACATCGGAAAGGTGCTGCAGAAACAGGCCACCCGCAGCCTGCCGCGACTCACACTCGAATCCAAGGTGCGCGCCTTGCGCCTCGCTGTGCGCCCCGCGCTGCTTGCTGCTGCCATTCCACACTTGCTCTCGCCTCGCCCTGTCATTTGACGCTCCTCCCATCCCCACATCCACCCCCCACCCCACATCCCCCCCCCCCACACACATCCAACACCCCCCGGCCCCCCCAAGGTGGTATGGACGTACCTGCTGAGCCCGCTGTGGGTGACGGGGCTCATCATCGACGTGGGGGGCGGGCTGCTCATGCTGCAGGCTGTGGCCTCCGCGCCGGTGAGGCCAGGGGGGAGGCGGGGGGGGGATGGGGGAAGGGAAAATCCTTTCTTCTTCTAGGCGCATAGAGGATAGATGCGGGATGTTCCAGGCGGAAGGAGTGGGGATTGGGAGGGTGGAGGAGGAGTGGGGCGTGGGGAGGGGGAGGCGGCAGGGGAGGGAGAGGGGGAGGAGGATTTGAGAGGAGAGGGGAACTGGGCGGGTGGATGGTGCGAGGAGGTGAGGGAGGGGGAGAGAGGTGTGAAGAGAGTCGTACCGTAATCACCCGGATAGACGCCCCTAGGGGCGTTTATAGGACTGGTTTTGAAAACGTGGGGGGGCGTTTAATTGAAAAAAAAATATACGCCCATGGGCGTTTAAAAAGGTATATAGGCGAATTGATATTTCTACATCAGATTGTAGCCTTTGCTTCGATTCATGCAAATGGGATCACTTTTGACGAAAATTCTCACATCCATCGCGCTGAGAGTCCAGTCGGCAATGTGCCAGGCTGGAAACATGCTACTCTGACGCGAATCTTGTTGGCGCGAAGAGCCGAAGGGCGCAAATCGCACTTCGGGCTGGCACAGGGTGAGGATTCTCGCTATTACCCGAATCCGTTCCGTCGTTTTCGTACAGTGTTTTACGAAATAAAAGAGGGGCGTATAGGGTACACACTCTCTAAAAATAGGGGGGGCGTTTAATTGAATAATAGCTATAAGGCCCAAAGCACGAGATAAAGCCCATGGGACTTATCCTACGGAGGGGCGTCTATCCGGGTGATTACGGTATCAGTAGGCTTATATGGGCTATAGTCTTCGTCTCCTGTGCTTACATTACATCACCACCCCTTGCCTCAATATCCCCTACCCCACCCGTTACATTCCCTCCTGCTCGTCTTAGTTTCCCGTACTGCAGTCTCCTCCTCGTTCCCCCTCCCTTATTCCCACCTCCCCTCCTTTGCCCCCCCCCCCACCTCCCCCCCCTCATCCCCCCCACACGTTTCCGCCCTCCCTGCGCCTATCTCAACCCTTATCTCCTCCCCTGCGACCTTCCTCCTCCCCTCCCCGTCCCCCTCCCTCGCAGGTGTCCATAGTGCAGCCGGTGTCGACCTCGGGTCTGGCGCTCATGGCGCTCTTCTCGCACGTGTACCTGCACGAGCCCATGCGCCGGCAAGCTCTACTGCACCCATTCCTCCCTGCCCTGCCCCTCCCTGCGCCTATCTCTCACCCCACTCCCCTTCCTTCCCCCCGCCCCCCCTGGCAGGTGTCCATAGTGCAGCCGGTGTCGACCTCAGGCCTGGCGCTGATGGCGCTCTTCTCGCACGTGTATTTGCACGAGCCCATGCGCCTCGCCGACTGGACCGGCATCCTGCTCTGCATCCTCGGCACCGTCGGTGAGCGAGAGAAGGGGAGGCGGGGGAAGGGGGGGGGGGAGAGGGTAAGGGGAAGGGGAGAAAGGTGAAGGGGCTTTTTGCGAGGAGAGTCTTTCGAGGGTGTATTAGCTTTCCAGGGTCTGCGGAGAGTGTGGCTGGTACCACAAGTGGCGTTCCTATGGGATCACCCAACCCAAGTGGTGGTTGCCGACTGGACTGGCACCCTGCTCTGCATCTTTGGCACCGTGGGGGAGAGGGAGGGGAGGGGGGGGGGGAAGGGGGGCTGGAAGGCGGGGGAAGGGCGGGGTGGGAAGCTGGATGGGAGTGGGTGGGGGCTGGTTGGGGGGTTGGTTGAGGAGGGCTGGAGGGATCCCTCAAACACACATGTAACATTGCCTTCACCCCAAGGGCGCTCGGAGATGAGGGCTTGGATTGAAGTATTGGCTTGTGCTGTGCGTGCGACTGCTGCTTCAAAGGTTACCTACTGGTCTTTCACCATCGTCACCATCGTCACCATCGTTCTTATCTTCTCTCTTTTAACTTTTTTCCACCCCTCTGTTTACTCTCCCTCCGCCTTTCGTGTTACTTCTTCCCTTCCCCTCCTCTCTCCTCCCCTCACCCGCCCTTCCCCCCCTCTCCCCTCCCCTCACTTGCCCTTCCCATTCCTTCCCTCCCACCTGCCACCCCACTCCAGCCGTGGGAGTGTCGTCTGAAAATCCCCTGCCGTCCGCGCCTCCCCCTCAGCTGTCCTTGCGCCACCTCATGGCTTTTGTCTTCTGGGTTGTGCTGCTCATGGTGAGAGGGGGTCGTGGTGAGAGGGGGTGATGGTGAGAGGGGGTGATGGTGAGAGGGGGTGATGGTGAGAGGGGGTCGTGGTGAGAGGGGGTGATGGTGAGAGGGGGTGATGGTGAGAGGGGGTGATGGTGAGAGGGGGTCGTGGTGAGAGGGGGTGATGGTGAGAGGGGGTCGTGGTGAGAGGGGGTGATGGTGAGAGGGGGTGATGGTGAGAGGGGGTGATGGTGAGAGGGGGTGATGGTGAGAGGGGTGATGGTGAGAGGGGGTGATGGTGAGAGGGGGTGATGGTGAGAGGGGGTGATGGTGAGAGGGGGTGATGGTGAGAGGGGGTGATGGTGAGAGGGGGTGATGGTGAGAGGGGGTGATGGTGAGAGGGGGTCGTGGTGAGAGGGGGTCGTGGTGAGAGGGGTGGTGAGAGGGGGTCGTGGTGTGGGGTTCTCTTGCTTCCTTCCCCCCCACTTCTCTTTTCTCCGCTTCTCCCATTTTTCTCCGTTCCAGAAGTCGCCCTTGTGTCATCTGTTTGCCTGGAATTTCCCTCTCACAAGCCAACCATCTGTGTTCGTGTGTGCGTGCGTACGTGCGTGTGGGTGCCTATGGTTGTGGTTGTGTGTGCATGTGCATGTGCATGGGTGTGGTTGTCCTGTGCGTGCATGGCAGGCAGTGCTCGAGTGGTGTGCCACATCCAGCAAGGCCAAACGGAAAATCAAGGACCCTCCTCTCTCCTCTGTGGGTCTCCCTTTGACTACACCCGCTTTCACCCTCCTTCCATGGCCTCTCATCCTCTCAACCTTTCAACCCTCTCGGTCTCCGTTCTCCCTTCCTCAGCCTGCAACATCCTCTTCAACCATTGGCACTCGTCCTTCTTGTTTGGGGTCCTTCTTCCTTCAGTCTAGTGGTACTTGCGCCACTGGCTGGCACGGCATGCTTCATGCTTCATGACCTCCCTTTAACATGGCCTCCTCTCTGAGCATGTCCACTGCCATGCTTCATGGCATACCCCCCCCACACCCCAGTACCCCCCCCCCGTCAACCTTCCAACCTCCCTTCCCCAATCGTGCCCCATCCCTGGGTGCTCTGCCCAGCAGAGCAGGCCCCCAGGGAGCGGAAGTGGTGGAGGAGCTCGCAGCAGAGACACAAGCTGGCGCTATCGTTGGACTTATAACATAACATGTTCGCCTCTCACGCTTCACGTCATGATTCTTCCAAATCACCTCCCCATCACCCCCTCATCACCCCCCATCACCTCCCCATCCCCCCCCATCATGGCGAGCATTAAGCCCCCCATCGTGCCGCCCGTCCTTTGTCTGCCCAGCAGGGCCTCCTGGGAGCGGATGTGGTGGAGGAGCTCGCAGCAGGCACACAAGCCGGCGCTTTCTTTGGGTACGCATGCTGCAAAGGAAGTGGGTCTCGTGCTCTGATTGCTCCACACTCCACACTTACTGGCACAAGTCACTTTCCTTGCTGTTCTCTCTGCTCGCCTCTGCCCCCCTGCTCATCCCGGCTCCACTCCCTGTCCGCCCTGCATGCTCCTTGCATGCTCCTCTCTCTTTCCCTCTGCTACCTGCCAATTCCCGTCCACTCTGCCTGCTCTTCCTCCCTCTCCCCCCCTCTCCCCCACTCTCCCCCCCTCCTCCCCCCCGCCCCCTCTGTTTCTCAGCCTGTCAGCAGCAGCTGTGAGGTGGGGCACGCTGCTGGCAACGGGGGGGCTGGCTGGTTGGAGGTGCCAGTGCAATTCACTCACCTTGCTACTTCCACACTCCCCTCACCTTCCCTCTGCTACCTGCCCACGTCCTGTCCGCTCTCCGCTCTGTCTGTCCCTCTCCCCCTCCTCCCCCCCCCCCCCCGGTGTTTCGCAGCCTGTCAGCCGCAGCGGTGAAAACGGGCATGCTGCTGGCAACGGGGGGGCCACCTGTCTTTGCTCTGCTGGGGATAGCAGTGGGCATCAGCCTCAGCAGCTTCGGCTTCTTCTGCCAGGTCAGCTGTGAGACTTTCTCAAAGGCATTCCCAACACGCCTCGCTCCGTGCTGCTGGCTGGAGCCACATCTCCAGGTGCCGGTTCAACATCGGTTCTTGTTCTTTTTGTTTCACTCACCTCGAAACTCGTCAGTGCGGACACGCACACAGCCACGCACACAGCTACGCACACAGCCACGCACACCATGGACTGGTGTGAAGCATGCAGCAACTCTGATGCGTGTATTATTCAACCGAAACTAACCCACGTGACACTAGCAGGGGATGCGATGCTCTGCCAAGTACCGGTGCTTCTCCAATCTCCTCCCGCCACTTTCCCATCCCACTTCCCTGAAACCCTCCCTGCACCCACCCCACCCTTCCACTCGCACGCTCCTCCCCCCATCAGACGCGGGGTTTCAAGGAGGGGCGGGCGGTGGTGGTGTCCACGTGTGCGTCGGTTTAGGGTGGCAGCCCTGCTCACAGCAGTGGCAGCAGGCATGGCAGGGCTGGGGGAGAACCCGCCCTCCAACCCGCACCTCTCTTTCCCACCCCTTCATCCTTCATCCTTCTCCCCATCCCTTCCCTTCTCCCTTCCTCCCTAAACCCCTCCGCCTCTCTCCACACACACACTGCCCCCGCCCTCGCCCCTGCCCTCTCTCCTTCCCCAACCGCCTGCCCCCCTCCTTCTCCCATCAGACGCGGGGTTTCAAGGAGGGGAGGGCAGTAGTAGTGTCCACATGTGCGGCAGTGTCAGCCATGCTCACAGCAGTGGCGGCGGGCATGGCAGGGTTGGGGGAGGACCTGCCCTCCAACCCGCGCCTGCGCATGTGGCGCTTCCTTGGCTGGTGAGATAAAAAAATTACGCACCGAAACAACCCTTGCTCACTAATGGGGCACCTCGAAACCCTCGCTCATTAATGGGGCACCTCAAAGCCCTCGCTCAGTTTGGGGCACTTCAAAAACCCTTGACTGGTGAGATGAGCTCTCCGCAGGGTCTTGGGTGTTGGGTAGGATTTAACCTGCTGAAGCCTCTTGCTCTAGGATTTAACCACCAGGAGGTGGCTAAGGTGTACCGTGATCACTTCTTCCCAGGTTTGGTGTTCTGCCAAAGCGTCCACTTCTGTATCCCACATCCTCCTCTCCATTGGTGCTTCTTCCCCTCTCCCCTCTCAGAAGAACGCCCCTCCCCTCTCCCACTCCCCACTCCCCACGCCCCATTCCCCACTCCCCACTCCCCACTCCCCACTCCCCACTCCCCACTCCGCACTCCGCACTATGCACTCCGGTTCCTGCCAATGCACTCAGGTCGCTCATTCTCTTTGGCATTGTGCTGCTTGTGGCTGCCAAACCTCCCGACCTAGTGGGCTTAGCCAAGGCCGACGCGGCCCGTCGCAAGCCCCTGCACCCCTCGCCCCGCGCACCCAACCGCTCCACTTCTCCCAGTGGTCTCTCCATAGGCATTGCTGCTGGCTTCCCTAGGAAGTATGAGCCATAGGGTTAGTGCTTCCTTCTTATACACCTGATGATATCCATGATTTGTTGTAGTATATGCGCTGGATGAAACATGTTCACTTATAGCCTTCATTGTTACCCTGTTGTATCTATCTATGGCCTTGCTTCACTACGAGGTAAGCATTGCACAATAAGTATTCCGGAGTTGTAAACGTCGTTTTATTTCACCGTTGTATGCGATAACAGAGTTTTCCTAGCTGGCGAACACAAACGGAGAGGTCTGTCAAAGTCCTGAAAACACGATTTTTTGTTCGTCGTGCTTCATGGTTTGCATTGCAGCATGCATGCTTTGCTGCCATGGCTTCCTCCTCCCCCCACCATTCCATCTCCCCCCCTCTCATTGCTTCCCCCTTCCGCCCCCACCTCACCACAACAACACCCCCCCCGCCCCCGCCCCCCGACTTCAGCTTCGTCACTCAGCCAATCATTGCGTCCCTCCCTCCTTCCCTCCCTGCCCGGCATCGCACTCACCCACTCGTCATCATTCCGTTCATTCCCCTGCCCTCCCTTGGGTGACCAGACCGAGCTGCTGTAGCGGTGAACGAAAATCGTGTACACTTCTGTACCTAAGAGAAATTTCCAGCCTCGTGTCTGACCCGCGGGTCTTAGGAAGACGCACAGTGGAAAATAATTGCCTTGCATCTTGCGTTTCCTGACGGCTGTTTGAAGGGCTACGCACAGTTAGCGTAGAAAATATAATGGCGCACAAGTGGCGCGAATATAGAACCAGAAGTCGTCCGCTAACATTTACTCGCACTTCGTTTTTGCGACGATTGTAGAAATATGTGTAACTTTGTTTTGCGCCAAGGCTTACATGTCTACGTTTTCTACCGTCAAAATCACTACATCCGCGGTTGGGCTTGTCAAACGCGGTTCCTTCGACCGCGGGTCCGCCTCGGGTCTGACCCTCACTACAGAATGATCCCTGAACACTGAGTCCACTACATTGTAGAGCAGAGCCCTAAGGGCGTGTGCAAATAAAGTATATAAGCAAATTTAGGTGCAGTTTGGTTTGGCATACATATCATACTCAAACAGAGCAAGCTCCAAGATTGTTGGAATTTGCTCTGTTATAGGGGGGCTGTGCGACGCATGCAGAGTTGCATTAAGTGAGTTGTGGTGATGTCTGTTGCGTACTGTACATGGTTAGTGCCTCTAACGTATGCTGAGACCGGAAGTCGCAGACATTTTTGCACATGCTTGTGCGACGCTATATGGAAACCACTCAACAGATCAGAACAAGAAACACTAGTTACTTGCGAAAGTATATAAAGCTGTGATTGGTTGATATCCAGTCGCTAAAGTCGCGAAGCACATTAAATTTTAAAATTGGTGCGGGAAATGTAAAACCTTGACTGAACTCATAGAGTATTTATAGGACGAAGCCTCATAGGACCTCGCGTTATAATCATTCGGTTATAAGCACTGCGCATAATTTATGTCTAAACTCGATGCGGTACGGATAGTTTCGTCACGATTTTGACGCGGTGCTGGGTCTTACGCGAGCTGTAGAACAGGCTGTGCGTAACTTCGCCCCTCTAAGCAATGCTTCGTCAAAATTCAAGTCAGGGAGATGCGCAGATTCTCGTCTGGCTCCAACTCCGGTTCCTAACCTGTCTGGTTTGGAAACAACAAATGGAATTAGCTGGCTTCCTTCGATTGGTTTCTTGGTAATATCAGCATCGATTGGGGATCATGTGAATCAGTTTCGCATCAATGGATCGGGAAGGGGGGCATGTGCGGGTCGTGGAGATCGCCGACCAATGGGATGTGGTCTTTACCATATTTATATGAATGCCATAGTTTGCGACGTTTATTGTATACGCTTATACGATTGGTGGAACATCGTGCACGCTGCATACATGGGAGTTGCGCATACCGAATCATTGCCATGTGCGAATGTGTGTCTTAGGAGTCATTGCTCTAGTCGCTTCTTACCAGGGCCAGGGATATGGTTTTGAGGCACCCTTAGGACTCAGGGTAGCATAGTTTTTTTACCCTTGCTCTTGGGGCATTTTTCATTACGCCCTGACAAAATCAGGGTGTTATGTCTGGAAAGGAAAAATGCATTGATGCAGGGAGGGTGATTTGCTAGATACCCCGGTGCAAGGACTGCAGTGGTGGCAGGATTGTTGTTGCGCCTAGAGTTGTAGGTGCCCACGCGAGAGCGCTGGCAATGCCAGTGAGGTGGGTTTGACTGTCGACGAGCGGGATTGTCTGGACGGTATTCGCCGATACCACAGATTCGACAGCTGTCGAATCTGTAACCCTTGTAGTTTTCTGTTACAGTGTCTTGTACGTCGCACCTTAACTGGGCAGGGTAAAAGTGGGAGGCCCCTTACTACAGCAGGGTAGTACCACCCTTACACTTTTCAACTAAGGGTCAGAAATAAAATAGCCTTACAAAGTCAGGGTAAATCCAAAAAAAAAGGCCAATGGTAAGGGTAATCAGGGTGAAATACCCTTGAACCCCAGGGCTTCGTGCGGTACAAGGCTCCGGTGCGATAAACATTTTCAGAATCTCACCCCAGGACACGCCCTTACGAGCAAGCCCTCGTCTTGTCACACGCGCAACCAGATTCGCCTTATCCCATCGCAACTTCACGCCACACCAGCGGATTCCTCTCTTGCAGCACTCAGGCCGGCAAATTTACCGTCGTCCGTCTGTTCATCTCCTACCTTTCTCTCCGTCGCTCCGCACTCTCCCTCTCTCTCTCTCTCTGCTTCTTTCCTTCCAACGGTTCGCTTGGACCTGCAGCGGTGTTACCAGAAGGCGCAGATGTGAAGCACCAGCCATGGCGCTGGTCGCGTCGCAGTTCGCCGCCGTCGTCCATTCGTCCCGGAATTCGTGCGGCGAGCAACACCAGCGCCAGCGCGAGCAGCACCAGAACGAACCGCACCACCAGCAGCAGCAGCAGCAGCACCACCACCACCAACAGCGCGTTTGCGATGTCACACGTGGCGTCTCCCTACGCGCGCCAGCCACCATTCCCGAGCACCACCCGTCCGCGAGCCAACATCCCCTTACCACCTCGGCCGTTTCCAACCCGTGTCGCAGCGACAGCGCGGGAGAGAGCAGAGAGAGCGCGGCGCGGGAGGAAGAGCAGCTGCTGTCGATCTCGTTCAATCAGGACTGCTCCTTCTTCGCCTGCGCCACGTCACGGGGCTTCCGGATTTTCTGCTGCCAGCAGGCCGTTCACGAGACGCTGAGCCGCGTCTGTTCTCCGCGCACCAGCACCTCCCCTCCCCCTCCCGCTCCCCCTTCCGCCGCTGGAGCGTTTCCTCCTCCGGCCGCTGCTCCCGCATCCCCCCCTCCTCCGTCCCCTTTCTCCGCTGAGTCCGCGCAACAGCTGGGTGGCGCAGCGGAAGCAGCGGGAGCAGCGGGAGCGGCAGCAGCGGGAGCAGCAGCGGCGGGGAGAGGGCTGCTGGGAGTAGGCGCAGCAGCAGTGGCAAGTCAGGGTGACCAGCATAATTTCCACCACCATGCCCACTATCCGCAGCACTACCAGCAGCATCAGCAGCACCAGCAGCACCAGCAGCACCAGCAGCACCAGCAGCCGCAGCAGCAGCAGCAGCAGCAGCATCAGGCGCAGGCGCTCGCGCAGCTGGAGCGGCAGCGCAGCGGGCGGAGCTTCCCCGCGGGCGGAATCGGAATGGCGCAGATGCTGTACCGCTGCAACTTCCTCGCGCTCGTGGGGGGCGGGGAGCGCCCGCGCTACCCTAAGAACAAGGTGGGTGGGAGGAGCTTACCCAGATATTAGCGGAACATGGTGGGAACCAACTCACCCTGGCAACAACACATTCATGCATGCGCCTGCACTCACCTTCTTCGCATTCTCCTCCGGCCCCTTCACCCCCCCCCCACCCCTCCGTTCCCCCTTCCACCTGCCTCAGGTGATCATTTGGGACGACAACCAGGGCCTAACCGTGGGCGCGAGCTGTCGCTCCGCTCGGAGGTGCGCGGCGTGTGTCTGCCTTTGTCACCTCGACTGAAAAATTCGCCCATCCCCCTTCCCCCCCCTCCCCTCCCTCCCCTCCCTCCCCTCCCTCCCTTCCCTCCCTCCCTGCGCCCTCCCCCCTCTCCAGGTGATAATCTGGGACGACAACCAGGGCCTGACGGTGGGCGAGCTGTCGTTCCGCTCGGAGGTCCGGGGCGTGTGTCTGCGGCGCAACCGCGTGGTGGTGGTGTTGGAGCACCGCGTGTACGTCTACAACTTCAAGGACCTGCGCCTGATCTCCCACGTCGACACGCTGCCCAACGCTAGAGGATTGGTCGCCATATCTCAGGCGCCGGCTCCCTTTGTTCTCGCGTGCCCGGGGATGTACCGGGGGCAGGTGAGGCCTGTGGGTGGCGTGGGGGAGGGGGGAAGGGGGGGCGGGGCTTACAGTGGGTGGTGAGAGGGTGAGGAATGAAAGGGGTAGACGGTGAGAGGGGATAGGTGAGAGTTGGGGAAGAGGGGGTGAGAGGAGAGTTGAGAGGGTGGGAGGTGGTAGGGAATGAGGTCGTTTGTGGATTCTCAACAGCCAACTGGGAGTATGATGGCAGTTGAGGAATTAGGGCGAGAGTTGAGTGCCGGCAGCGAGATGGTGAGCCGGGAGGGTTAGGAATGTCGTGGGTGTTGTTCTCTGAGAGAGTGGGACACAGTAGTAGGGCGTAGTCCCGACCCAACTCCCCTCTCCCCTCCCCTCTCCTCCCCTCCCCTCCCCTCCCCTCCCCTCCCCTCCCCTCCCCTCCCCTCCCCTCCCCTCCTCTCCTTGCCTCTTTCACACCCGCATGTTGCTTTCCCTTCCAGTAACTCCAATTCGCGAGCTTCCGCTTCTCTCTTTCTTGCCTCACTCTTCATCCTCCTCCCCCCGCCCCCTCTTTAGCTTTCCCCCATAGCCCCCCTCCTCCTTTTGTCTGGCGGCTCAACACATCCTGCGTCCCCCCCTCCCCCTGCCCCCCCTCTGTCACTCTCCCCACCAGGTGCGCATCGAGCACTACAACCTCCACGACTCCCTCTCCCCCTCTCCCGCCTCCCCTTCCCGCTCGCCCCCCCCCTCCCTCTCCTCCTCCCCCTCCGCCTCCCCCTTCCCCCCCGCTTCTCTGACCATCACCATCACGGCGCACGAGACGTCCCTCGCCGCGCTCGCACTCTCTCCTGACGGCACTCGAGTGGCCACGGCCAGCGTACGCGGGACGCTCGTGCGGGTGTTCAGCACTGTGGATGGCTCCATGCTGCAGGAGGTGAGGGGGGGGGGAGGGGAGGGGAGGGGAGGGGAGGGTAGGGGGGAAGGGGATAGGAGGGGAGGGGAGGAGAGTGTGGGAGCCCCCCTGGTGGTGTGCGTGTTCAACACTGCGGATGGCTCCATGCTGCAGGAGGTGGGTCGAGGGGGGTGAGGAGGGAAAGGGGATGGGAAGGGGGGGGAGGGAGGGGAAGCTGGTGCGCGTGTTTGATCATCTACTGCCGTGGCCATGGGTGCGAGTGTTGGACGGCTGATGCCTCCATGCCACACTGGTATTCCCATGCACATGCACATGCACATGCACATCCGCTTGACGTACAAAGAGATGCCATCACAGTAACCTTCTCCTTCTCTCCCTCCTATGATCCCCCCCCCCAACCCCCTCCTCCCTCCCCCAACCCCTCGTGCTTGCCATGGGTGCGTCAACAGCTGCGGAGGGGGGCGGACAGGGCGGATATATACAGCCTGGCCTTCTCCCCCAATGCGCACTTCCTCGCCCTCTCCAGCGACAAAGGCACCGCGCATGTCTTTGCGCTCTCCCCTCCTGCCGCCAGTAGCAGCCCTCCAACCACCACTGCTAACGCTGCCACCGCTGCTACTACTGCTGCTGCGGCTCCTGCCGTGCATGCTGTCACTGCTCCTGCTAATGCTGCTCTCCCATCCATCCCTGGCCAAACCTCCACCCTTCCCTCCCCACCACCCTCACACTCCCCATTTGCGAACCACTCAACACAACCCCCTCAGCCAACCCCTTTCTCTCTACCCCATGCTGCTGCCACCCCTCTCCCCACAGCTCTCGCCGCCCCTTTCCCTCCCTCCTCCTCCGTTCCTGCGGCAATTGATGCCTCCCCGAGCTCGTCCTCCTCCTCCTCCTCCTTCTCATTCCCCACGGTCCTCGGCGAGGGGTCCCCTGCTGCTGCCCCGACAGCGGCGGCAGAAGCAGCAGGAGCAGCAGGAGCGGCTGCACAGGGACGGACAGGAGGTGCGGCAGAGGCAGGAGAAGTGGGGGGGGTTGGAGGAGGTGTGGCAAGCAGCATGAGCAGCAGCGGTGGCGTTAGCAGCAGTGGTGTGTGCAGCAGCGGTGTGGAAGCAGAAGGGGATGTATCTGTGGCGTTGAGGCCTAATCCGGGCTCCTCGTTGTCTTTTATGAAAGGTGGGTGTGCACGTGTTGCTTTGGTGCCTGTGCTGTTGTGTCCATGTGTGTGTGTGTGTGTCCATGTGTGTGTGTGTGTGTGTGTGTGTGTGTGTGTGTGTGTATGTGTCCGCGTGTGTGTGTCTCGTTTGGTCCCCTCCTCTCATCTCATCCCCCTTTCTCCCCCCCTTCCCTCCCTCCTTTCCCTCCCTCCCTCCGTCCGTCCCTCCATCTCTCCCCACTCCCCCCCTCTCCCCCCCCCCACCAGGAGTGCTGCCCCGCTACTTCAGCTCCGAGTGGTCGCTTGCTCAGTTCCGCCACTTGCCCGACTGCCGCTCCCTCGTTGCCTTCGGCGCGCACCGCAACTCGCTGCTCGTTGCATGCATGGACGGCAGGTGGGTGGGTGGGTAAGTGGGTGGGTAAGTGGGTGGGTAAGTGGGTGGGTAAGTGGGTGGGTAAGTGGGTGGGTGAACTCGCTCAGGAGCAGGTGGGTGGGTAGGTCCTGTGCCGACTGCCGCTCGCTCGTCGCCTTTGGCGCGCACCGCAACACGCTGCTCGTTGCCTGCATGGACGGCAGGTGGGTGGGTGGGCTCGCTCAACAGAATCAGATAATGATGCATAATCATTTCCTTTTTTATCACATGTAAAATTACTGTAGATTAGCATGCCACTTTTCCATCACCACTTTGTTTCACAGGCACACTTTCCTTCTCTTTGCGTCTCACCTCCACCATCTCTGTACTCAGTATATGTCATGTTTTTCCTCTTCCCCTCCCCCCGTTCAATCCCCCCCACCCTTCTCCGTTCTTCCCCCCCTCCATTGTGCTAACGCATGCAGCTTCCACCGGCTGGAGTTTGACCCTGTGTGCGGGGGCGAGATGAAGTGCGAGGAACACACCATCTTCTTCCACTCCCCCCCCTCCTCCTCCTCCTCCTCCTGCTCCCCCCCTGCCTCTTCCCTCTCATCCTCACCCCCTCTCCATATCCCTGCCTCCCACACCACAACTGCCTTTGCAAGTAGTGCAACAGTGGGAGCAGCAGGGGGGAGGGGACTGGGGGAGTTGTTGGAGGGGCAGGAGATGCAGGGAGTGGCAGAGAGTGGGGGGTGATATAGCAAGGGGGCCTAGCCATGCTTGATCAGTTTTGGGCGTAACACAACACATGGCATGGAAAAGGGCTCTCGATCGAGTGTCAACAAAATTGGGGTTTCTGTTTTTCTAAGGATCGCTCGCTGGTCAGTCCTCCTGACTGGTTTGCATTTTGGGTTTTGATGATGCACCAGGCTTCTGCATTGGAGCTGAGTCGTGAATAGTGAATATTTCTGTGCTTGGCATTTGCATTGTACTGAGTGCACACAAGTGCACGCATCGATTTTCCTCAGCCTTACAGGCAGGCTTGGGGCCAGGCCCCTAGATTGCAGGATTTTTTTTCTGGTTCAGGAAAAAAAAGGGGGTTGTATCAAATTGAAAGAATGACTAGAATGTGAGAGTACAAGTCATTCTATCTTAGTGGGCTGTCCTCTCTAAGGCACAACCCTATATGGTCTACAACATCACACGCAAATGTGTTTGACACACCCCCTCTCAGAAACCTAGGACACTAGCCTCTTAAAACCACAGGCTAGAATAGCGAAGGGGGGGCGCACTTGAATTATTCGTTTTTTTAGGGTCAGAGAAAAGAACCCGATTTGCAGTGGTACACCTACCCGGACGCGAAAAGGCAAATGCTGCGATTTTGCAGCGCGCAACCATTGGCTAACGGAATAGAGCAGTCGTAACTCATCAGGGAAACACGCCGCGACAATCTCGAGGGTCGTAAGGCTCAACCAAAACAAAGTCCATGCGAACACCCGTCACCAGGGCGGTGTTTCAAGTGAGCCCCGGGTGTGCTATTGCTTCTCAGACGTAGGAGAACCCGGCACCTACGCTAGCTTAGCCCAGCTCCCCAGCCTTTTCCTTAGTCTGAAAAAAATAATCGGTGCGCGAACGGGCAAGAGCAGACCCCCTTATGTGTATGACATTTTTTATCGCACAAAAAATACTGTGCCCTGCAACAGCGGCGGCACGTAGAGGCGAAAACGCTATAGGCAAGGTGGAAAGGCCTAGGTGTACACACGTAATACCCTCTTACGGGGGGAAAAGGGGGAAGGTGTGGAGAATGGGCGGGGAGGGATGGGGGTAAGAGGTGCGCGGAATGTGTGAGACACGTGGTAAGAATGGGAAAATTAGGCGAACGTGCAAGGAGAGACGGGAGCGCAGGTAGGGGAAAGAGGCGAGGGGAATGCGGGGAAGAGGCGGGGGGGGGAAAACGAGAGGCGAAATGCATGGTAGAGAAGGCGGAATGATGAGGAGAGAAGACGGAATGATGAGGAGAGAAGACGGAATGATGAGGAGAGAAGACGGAATGCAGGGGACAGAAGGCGGAACGAAGGGGAGATAAGGCAGAATGAAGGGGGGAGAAGGCGGAATGAAGGGGGGAGAAGGCGGAATGAAGGGGGGAGAAGGCGGAATGCATAGGAGAGAAGGCGGAATGAAGGGGGGAGAAGGCGGAATGCAGAGGAGAGAAGGCGAAATGAAGGGGAGAGAAGGCAGAATGAAGGGGAGAGATGGCGGAATGAAGGGGGGAGAAGGCGGAATGAAGGGGAAAGAGGGCGGAATGAGGGGGGGAGAAGGCGGAATGAGGGGGAAAGAAGGCGGGCGGAAGGGGAGAGAACGCCGAATGAAGGGGAGAGCAGGCGGAATGATGGGGAGAGCAGGCGAAATGATGAGGAGAGAAGACGGAATGCAGGGGACAGAAGGCGGAACGAAGGGGAGAGAAGGCAGAATGAAGGGGGGAGAAGGCGGAATGAAGGGGGGAGAAGGCGGAATGCATAGGAGAGAAGGCGGAATGAAGGGGAGAGAAGGCGGAATGAAGGGGAAAGAAGGCGAAATGAAGGGGAGAGAAGGCGGAATGAAGGGGAAATAGGGCGGAATGAAGGGGGGAGAAGGCGGAATGCAGGGGAAAGAGGGCGGAATGAGGGGGGGAGAAGGCGGAATGAAGGGGAAAGAAGGCGGGCGAAAGGGGAGAGAACACTGAATGAAGGGGAGAGCAGGCGGAATGATGGGGAGAGAAGGCGGAATGAAGGGGGGAGAAGGCGGAATGCAGAGGAGAGAGGGCGGAATGAAGGGGAAAGAGGGCGGAATGAAGGGGAAAGAAGGCGTGCGAAGGGGAGGGAAGGCGGAATGAAGGGGGGAGAAGGCGGAATGAAGGGGAAAGAGGGCGGAATGAAGGGGGGAGAAGGCGGAATGAAGGGGAAAGAGGGCGGAATGAAGGGGGGAGAAGGCGGAATGAAGGGGAAAGATGGCGGAATGAGGGGGGGAGAAGGTGGGATGAAGGGGAGAGAAGGCGGAATGAAGGGGAGAGAAGGCAGAATGAAGGGGAAAGAAGGCGGGCGAAAGGGGAGAGAACGCTGAATGAAGGGGAGAGCAGGCGGAATGATGGGGAGAGAAGGCGGAATGAAGGGGAAAGAGGGCGGAATGAAGGGGGGAGAAGGCGGAATGAAGGGGAAATAGGGCGGAATGAAGGGGGAGAAGGCGGAATGAAGGGGAAAGATGGCGGAATGAGGGGGGAGAAGGTGGGATGAAGGGGAGAGAAGGCGGAATGAAGGGGAGAGAAGGCAGAATGAAGGGGAAAGAAGGCGGGCGAAAGGGGAGAGAACGCTGAATGAAGGGGAGAGCAGGCGGAATGATGGGGAGAGAAGGCGGAATGAAGGGGAAAGAGGGCGGAATGAAGGGGGGAGAAGGCGGAATGAAGGGGAAAGAGGGCGGAATGAAGGGGGGAGAAGGCGGAATGAAGGGGAAAGATGGCGGAATGAAGGGGGGAGAAGGCGGAATGAAGGGGAAAGATGGCGGAATGAGGGGGGGAGAAGGTGGGATGAAGGGGAGAGAAGGCGGAATGAAGGGGAGAGAAGGCAGAATGAAGGGGAAAGAAGGCGGGCGAAAGGGGAGAGGACGCTGAATGAAGGGGAGAGCAGGCGGAATGATGGGGAGAGAAGGCGGAATGAAGGGGAAAGAGGGCGGAATGAAGGGGGGAGAAGGCGGAATGAAGGGGAAAGAGGGCGGAATGAAGGGGGGAGAAGGCGGAATGAAGGGGAAAGATGGCGGAATGAGGGGGGGAGAAGGTGGGATGAAGGGGAGAGAAGGCGGAATGAAGGGGGGAGAAGGCGTGCAAAAGGGGAGAGAACGCTGAATGAAGGGGAGAGATGGCGGAATGATGGGGAGAGAAGGCGGAATGAAGGGGGGAGAAGGCGGAATGCAGAGGAGAGAGGGCGGAATGAAGGGAAATGTGGAGGGCAGGGAGAAAGGGGACAGGGAAAGGCGGAAGGCAGGGAGAGTGTTGGCAGAAAGATTGGGTCAGGGAGATGGTGACGACAGGGAGATAGGGGCAGGGGAATGTGGAGGGCAGGGAGTACGGGGGCAGGGGAATGGGGGAGACAGGGAGATATGGGCAGAGGAATGGGGACGACAGGGAGAAGCTGGACAGGGGAATGTGGAGGGCAGGGAGTGAGGGGACAGGGAAAGGGGGAAGGAGGGAGTGTGGTGGCAGGAAGATTGGGTCAGGGGGATGGGGACGAGAGGGAGATAGGGAGTGGGAGCGGGCAGTAGTGGTAGGAGAGTTCACCCTCCCTCCCCTATGTTCCCCCCTCCCATACGGTCCATCTCTCCCATTCACCTCCAATGCGCCCACTGCTTTCCCTGGAGTGCCCTCCAGATTGCAGGTGGAGCCATATGGCGCAGCCCTCCCAGAACGTGAACGCGTTAGCTGTCCATCACGTAATGGGCAGAATGGCCAGACGTCAACAGACAGGCAACCTGGCCGCTGATGTACCTGGGGGAGCAGAAGGTGTCCGACCAGCAGTGCTAGGAGAGATATACGAAGTGGCAAGGGTACTGCACCGACCACCCTCGGAGCTGGCAGCACCACCTCGACGGGCCGAGTGGTTGCCTGAAGGCTCACCTCCTGAAAAGCAGGAGGCATATAGAGGTGGTTGACCCCGATACATGATGGATGGGTGATAGGGAGAAAGGGGACAGGGACGAGGTTGCAGGGTCGGCGTGTGTGTGTATGGTGACGGTGACAACTGCTGGGGGTCAACGTGTGACACGGTATTTGCCTGAGTGGTTGACAAAACAAGGGATGGGGGTGTCTGCTGTAGGCCGGAAAATAAGGGGGGCTAAATAACAGTGTGCATATTATTGTCAAGGCACGAACTTGTATTATAAACTATAAGGCACTGCAATTGTACTCGACATTGGGTCAAGGCCGCTGGCAGCGGCACATCCCCACTCCACTAGGTATCAAAATTGAGAAGTGAATGTTAGATAGAGTGAGAGTACACACAGATATACCTACGTGTTGTACTCTCTAAGAGGCGACCCTATACAGTCTATACAAACACGACAAATACACATGTTTGACACACCCCCTAGACTGCATAGGGGAATGCCCTAAACAAACAGCTCAGGGCGGCACTACTAATCCAACCTCTGAGACAAGGGTCTGAGAGACCAGTCAGAAGGAGTACAAACAAGGCAAGAACAAGATCAGGGCGGCACTACTAGTCCAGCCACAGGGAGAGGACACAAGTCCAGTCTGAGTATACGTATAAAGGACAGTACAAAGTCAAGGTCCTAGCAAGTGAGAGGCTACAGGAACTAGACCAAGCTGTACACAGTGCCGCTGATGATCTTTAGGCGCAAGCGCCTTCGTAAAGATATCAGCCGTGTTGGCACCTGAGGCCAAGTGTACTACGCGAGCCTGACGTCGCTGCTGTAGCTCACGCAGGAGGAAGTACCGCAGCTGAATGTGCTTTGCTCTGCCCTCGAGTCGAGGCTCCTGACACAGGAGGATCATGGCCCTGTTGTCAGCGAACAGGACCGGGGCAGAGCTAGGCCGCTCACCTAAGTCAGTGAGCAAGAAGGTCAGCCAGCGGAGCTCTTGTGCCGCCATGGCACCAGCGTAGATCTCAGCCTCACAGCTGGACTGCGCAACAGACGAGGAGCGGGTAGCTCTCCACGAGACGGCACCTGAGCCAAGGCTGAAGCAGTAGCCCTGGGTAGACCTGAGTGTCTCAGCGTCGTCTGCCCACGAAGCGTCTGTGTGTCCAGTAAGGACCACTGGCCTGCGTCCTCCTAGCACTAACCCCATGCCCGATGTACTAGCAAGATAACGCAGAACCCTCTTAGCGGCAGACCAGTGCTGCGGTCGGTGTCTGCCTGTGGCCACAAAGCGAGCCAGGATGCTGAGAGGGTATGCGAGATCTGGGCGAGTGCAAGTCATCAGGTACATGAGGCAACCCACCAGCTCTGCGTAGGGGCCGCTGGGCTCTACGAACTCCTCAGACACTGGAGCGGAGATTCTGTGGTCTACAGGCAGAGGGGTGGGCTGTGCATAGGAGAACTGAAGGCTGAACCTCTGAAGGACCTGGCGCACCAAGTGTGACTGAGTCAGGGTGATGGTGCGCGCAGCTCTGTCCCTGGAGATCTGCAAGCCAAGGTAACGGCGCAGTTCTCCAAGGTCAGTGCACGTGTGTCTCTTCAGCAGCTCTGCCTTCACGGAGGCCAGTGCGTCCCTGTCAGCTGTGACAAAGACCAGGTCGTCGACGTAAACAAGGATGTAGAACGGAGTCTGGCCAGCACGAACGAAGAGTGAAGGGTCTGCGGAAGACGGAAAGAACTGCAGGTCAGCAAGCGTAGCACGGAGAGTTTCGTGCCACTCACGGGGAGCCTGGCGCAGGCCGTAGACGGGGCACCGCAGGAGCCACTGGGTCCCAGGAGGGAAGGTGCCAGTGAAGCCCTGAGGGCGCCGCAGGTAGACCTGCTCGTGTAGGCTGCCCTGAAGGAAGGCAGTGAAGAAATCGAGGGAGTGAAGCTCGTAGTCACGCTGAGCAGCTAGGTGTAACAGAACCCGAAGAGTAGTCATCTTCGGGGTCGGAGCGAAGGTCTGGAAGCAGTCCACCCCCTCGCGCTGACTGAAGCCTCTAGCGACATAGCGCGCCTTGAAGACAGGCGGCTCTCCAGGAGGGCGCTTCACCTTGAAGAGCCAGCGGCCATCGACTACGTTCACTCCAAGTGGGGGAACTGCGTCGACGAAGGTGCCGGTGGATCTCCAAGATGCCATCTCCTGCTCCATGGCAGCTATCCACTGCGAGGCCCAGGGTCCCGAAGTCGCCTCAGCGTAAGTGCGAGGGGTCGGGATGTCAAAAGCGTCTGGGTCACCCTCAGGGACTAGCAGCATGGAACAGAGATGGGGAGCAACCTCAGAGAGGAAAGCAAGCTCGAACTGGCGGTCCTCCAGGACGTCACTGCCAAGGGCAGGAGCACCCCCGACAGACGGAGGACAGGCAGGGTCAGAGACCAGAGCGGAGGCGTAGTCAAGGCGGCGAGTAGAGGCAAAGTCAGCGACAGCAGCGACAAGAGCGTCAAGGCACGAGGTCGGAACAGACGGGTCGGTAACGAGAGAGGCAAGGACCCGAGAAAACAAGGGGACGAGCGGCACGAAGGTAGTCAGACAGCGGGGGGGGTGCAACAACAAGGGAGGACGGAGGAGGCGACGGCAG
Organism: Closterium sp. NIES-67; assembly: GCA_027943415.1. Lineage (NCBI taxonomy): Eukaryota > Viridiplantae > Streptophyta > Zygnematophyceae > Desmidiales > Closteriaceae > Closterium > Closterium sp. NIES-67. Next base: position 3,269 of record BQMB01001255.1, on the reverse strand, counting down.
AAGGGGAGGACGAGACGCGTGGGACCGAAGCAACATAGGGTGGGAGCGCAAGACAGGCGAGGCAGGACGAGCACGGGAGGGACGGTGAGACCAGACGTGCGACGGAGGAGTCGGGTCAGGAGACAGAGGAGGGGACACAGGAGGGGAACGAGGGGGAGACGGGCCGGGGACGAGTCCGGCAGAGGGAAGACAGGGCCGTAGACAGGAAGAGGAGGAGACGGCCGGGGAGGAACAGACGCAGGGTCGGGGGACGGAAGGCCGAGCAGGCGAAGGGCTGACACCGGCGGGGACTGCTGCTGCGGCGGCACAACGGCGACACCGGGACCGCAAGCTGCTCCTCGGCTACCACCGGCACTCTCCACACCAGCACCCCCAGAGGGACCACCCCCAGGGCTACGGGGACGAGCACCCCCAGAGTCAGCGAACGGGTGCTGCGACGGCGGCGGCGGCGGCGGCATCGACAACGACGGCTGCAGCGGCGGCAGAGGCGGTGGAGGGGGGGACTGGGGAGGGGACGCCAGGGGAGGGGCGGCCGGCGAGGACTGAACAGGAGGGCCACCAGAGTCAGAAGACTCCTCAACCGGGTCCAACGACGGAAGGGGGGTGACGTGGGACACACCAGAGGGGGCGGGACGGGGAGGAGGAGGAGGAGGGGCAGGTACTACCGGGGAAGGAGTGACCAGGAACAGGGGGGGGGTAACCGGGGGACCACGGTGGGGGAAGCGACGGTAGTAGGAGACGGACTCGTCAAAGGTGACGTCACGAGAGTGAAAGAAGCGGTGAGACGGCGGGTGGTAAAAGTGCCAGTCGGACGCGTCAAGGGGAAAACCGAGGAAGACGCAGGGAAGGGTGCGGGCAGTGAGCTTGTCCGCGCCGGAGGCACGGACGTGAGCAAGGCAGCCCCAGACGTGGAACGCAGACGCGTCACCAGGAGACCCAGTCCACAGACGGGTCGGCGAAACCTGCGGCTGCTGAGGGTGCGGCCACAGGTTAAGCTGGTGAGAAGCGTAGCGCACAGCGAACGGCCACAGAAAATGGGGTGCACCGGCATGGATCATGGAGGTGCGAGCCACCTCCATGACCAAACCGATGCGTCGCTTAGCGACCCCATTCTGCTGTGGGGAGTCCGGTAGGGTGAACGTCTGGGTGATGCCCTCCGCACGACAAAAGCGACCAAGGACACCTGAGGCAAACTCGCCACCACGGTTGGAGTGAAGACGCAAGACAGGGAGACCGCGGTGGACACGCGCAGAGACAAGCCAGGGGATGAGAGCGCCAGGCACGTCGGCCTTGCGCTCCAGGGGAAAGACTGTGGTGTAACGAGTGAAGTCGTCGACAAGCACAAGGAAGTAGCGCTCGCGACGCGGCCCACGGACGGGGGCGGGGCCCCAGACGTCCAGGTGCAGGGTCTGCAGCGGCGCGGCGGTAGGGGGAAACGAGGAGTGCGGGGCACGGCGAAGCCGACCCTCAACACAAGGCGTGCAAGGTGGGGCTGGGGAGGAGGGAAACGCGGGGAGGGAACCTGGGAGACCAAGGACAAGACCGTGCTGGGACATGTGACGCAGACGCGGGAGCGCAGGGTGACCTAGGCGGTGGTGCCAAAGGAGAGTCGGGTGAGTGAGGGACCGACAGGAGCAGGCAGCAGCAACCTGGGTAGACGCAGCCACCTGAGGAGGCGCCCCAGCCGGGGGGGTCACGGTGTCCAGAGTGAACAGGCCGGACACCGGGTCCCGGGGGAACGTGGACAGGGGGCACCAGTGGCGGCCTCGGTACAGAGAGCATACCGCTCGTGACCAGGGAACGTAGTGGTGACGCCAAGGTCCTGGAGGCAGCCGACACCAACTAGGTTCCTGGAGAACGAGGGGATATGCAGACCTGTGAGAGAGCCCGAAGGAACCGCCGGACAGGGAAGGGTGGTGGAACTGCGGGCGACTACCGGACCGCCGGAGGGGTCAGCAAGAGAGACGGCAGCTGGGACAGGAAGCGGCGTCAGGGTGGTGGAGTCGCGGAAGAAACACCGAGAAGCGCCAGAGTCCAAGGTGAAGGAAAGCGAAGCAGAGGCGTCTGGCAATGGAACGACGGCGGAAGCACCAAGACTACACAAAGCAGGGGATCCTACGCCAGACGCAGCAGGGGAGGCTAAGCTAGGCACACCTACACTAGGCAACAGTGAGTAATAAGCGGGAAGCACACTAGAGTCATCAGCATACATCACATGCAGAGCAGCAACAATGGCATCCATGTCCATATCAAAAATCTGAATCTTACGACTAAGCAAACTGTGCCAGTCCGGGAGGTCTGGCGACGGGCCGAAGTGCTGACGAAAGAGGTCGTCCAGGCGACGAAAACAGCGGGGAGTGGAGTGACCGAGCCTACCGCAAACGAAACCGCGGCGAGGACCGGTCTGGATCTGGTACTGACAACGCCCGCCGCCAGAGCCACCACTCGGCACACCACCACGCGCCCGGCCACCGCCAGTGCCGGGCCACCCGCGCGGGAGGACACTCGGCTGCCGCGTCTGCGACGACTGCTGCGGCTGCTGCGAAGGCTGCGGCTGCGGCTGCTGCTGCGGCTGCTGCAACTGCAAGGGCGGCGGCTCAGCTGGACTAGGCAGGGTCCCCTCGTCCGCTCCAGCACCAGACGACCCGACGCCACCACTACCCCCTCCCGCACCCCCGCCGCCGCCGCTGCCGCGCCCAACCTTGGGGCGGCGGCCCTTCCCCGAACGAAACTGCGCTGCAGCAGCAGTCTCAGCCACTGCGGCAGAGCCGTCGGAGAAGGTACACTGGGCGGGGGCACAACCCTGAAAGATAGGGACCGGCACAACACCGCTTGCCTGGGCGATGGAGCGGTGACGGGTCTCTATCACAGTCAGGGTGTCTACAAAGTCAGTAAGGGTGAGGTCTGCGGGGTGAATGCTAAGGAAGCGGTCGGGGGCGACAGCAAGTCGATCAGGGAGGCGGGTGGCAAGCAGGTAGAGGGTAGAGGTAATGGGCGGCTGGTGGGCTCTAAGCTGTGCATCAGTGCAGGCTGCACGCCAGGTCTCATCTATCGAGCGCAGGTGGGCAGCGAGGTCAGAGACAGTGGGGAAAGATGCAAGGTCAGGAAAGAGCATCGGGAGGATCAGGCGACCCACCGAGGTAGCCGGAGGGGTGGAATAGCGTGGATGACAGCATCTAAGTATGCCTGAGCAGTAGTGAGGGAGCCTAAAGCGAGGACGCTCGACGGGGGGAGGGCGTTGCTAATGGCAAAGCTGGGCGGACAGATCG